>QMIH01003052.1:33775-48610 GCA_003987875.1 Clarias batrachus
CCTCTGATGGCTACTTCCAGCAGGATAATGCACCATGTCACAAAGCTCGAATCATTTCAAACTGGTTTCTTGAACATGACAATGAGTTCACTGTACTAAAATGGCCCCCACAGTCACCAGATCTCAACCCAATAGAGCATCTTTGGGATGTGGTGGAACGGGAGCTTCGTGTCCTGGATGTGCATCCCACAAATCTCCATCAACTGCAAGATGCTCTCCTATCAATATGGGCCAACATTTCTAAAGAATGCTTTCAGCACCTTGTTGAATCAATGCCACATAGAATTAAAGCAGTTCTGAAGGCGAAAGGGGGTCAAACACCATATTAATATGGTGTGCCTAATAATCCTTTAGGTGAGTGTACTGTATAAACCCGATTTCATTCAGTCATTCACATTCAACACTTTAACATCTGAAGTAATATCTCACTTATTATCAGTAGACTTTCCCACACTTGAACTGACACTTTATATTAAAGGAAATACTGTGTATTTATTAGGAGAATATCATGAGGAAGAGACTACACTACAGTTCTGTACCCACTTTAATGCTGCCTCCAGTTTTTTGGACAAATAGTTAAATCATGTCTGCTCCACTGGACTAAACTCATGCTACGTACATGCTTTCTATATGCAAGACAATGTTTTTGCAATTAAAATTTCATAAATTCACAAACGTAAGCGAATTTAATATATTTCAAGACCTAATACTAATAAAATTGAATTTAAGGCTTTTTACAACTTTTAAAGCATTTTAAAAATTATTAAAATTGTCATATGAAAGTGAACCATTCCTTCAATTAAATCTACCTACACTTCCATGAAGGAGAAATATCCCATCAATATCCCTATAAATCTCACCTACGATAACTTAATTTACCTACGCAATCAACTTCCTCCAGATGGCGGTGCTGTGGGACAGTATTGGGGCTTTTTTGGTCCTTTGTTTTTTATAAAGATGTTCTCTTCTGCATCTTGTCCTGGAGATATCAAATGGAATTCAGTTCCTATCAGTTTCTAACTGATAATGGGGGTAAAGACAAATCAGCTCAGTGCTGTTAGGACATTTTCAGACTGTCATGCGCACTCCTAACATGACCGGCACGAAGACCCGGAGGTAGTACGGTCGTGATTCAGGAAGCATAAAATGAGACAAGATGGCGTTTACATTCGCTCAGTCATTGAGTTTGCCCATGCTATCGCCGACGCTCCACTTGTGAGTACTCACTTTCTTGGGTTTTTGCTTCCGATTGGGTGTGTGTAGTTAGAATGCGGGTTTCTTTGTGTAAACCTTTGATCTTGCTCCAAGAGAGTTCTAAAAATAACCAGCGTGGATATCCTGCCTACTCGTGCTACTGACGCGTTTGGGTTTACCGTCCATGCTATAGGACTAACGGCAGCCGCTCAGCCAGTGGTCACCATGCCCCTTTTTCTGATGTTTTCCTAGCTCTACCGGATAAATGGGATGGCACAGATGGGAAGTGCAGTGTTCTTCTAACCGCACTGGATCTCGTGTTTGAGTTTAATTCCACCAGATACCACACACTAGCTGCACATTGCTCTTCTCGTCTCATTGCTGTCCAGGCAGGCAGCTGAGTGGGCCATGGTGGTTCTTCGCTCAGATTCAGACGTCGCCTACTCATACACGGAGTTCATTCGCCAGCTTAAACTCACCTTTGAGCATGCTGCTGCTGAGGTGGAGACCGACTCCAAGCGATATCATCTATAGCAGGGAGGGTCGTCCGTGAGCCACTACACGGCTGAGTTCCATACTCTCGCCGTGCAGACCGACTGGGGAGACTCCGCCCTCTGGACGACCTATTATGAGGGACAGGCTTTGTGTATAAAGGACCAGCTTGCCGGACGAGAGCTCCCAGCAACCTTGGAGGGCTTAATTCGACTCACTTTCAAAGTTTGCTCGCCCGTCCCAAACCAACTCGTCCTACTGTGGCACCCATCACGTCGTCACTACACCATCCCATGCCTCAAGCCCCCTCTTTCTTCTCCCACGCTCCAGTCCCAGAAGCTCGCTCTTTATTCACTGCTGCACCTACCGGACCCGTCGGCTTTCCACCTCCCGTCATGGTTAACACAGGATCCGGGGAACCCATGCAATTACGAACGCCGATTTAGAGAGGGGCTCTCTTATTGTGGGTTCACAGCACACCACTGAGCCATCTGTCCTCTGCGACCAGGACACGCGTAGACCCGGTGAGAAATGAGAGTGACTCACCGGGTTCCATCTCCCTCTCCACCACCCTGACTGATGATTCCTGTCTCACAGTAAAAGTACACCTCCAGTTTGGCCACAAACGGGTCGGAAGTACATTCAAAAAACTAGGGGTAAAGATCGAGGCGTTATCCCAGCCCGTAACTATTACATCTGTTGAAGTTCAGCCCCTCTCCTATAGCTTCATCACCTTCCAAACCCAGCCCATCTCCTTCATCATCAACCAGCATCAGGAACAGATTTGGTTTTACATCACCTCTATTTCATCACCACCCATCATCTTTGGACACCCTTGGCTACTACGTCACGACCCGCTCATTTCCTGGAACCAAAACCAGATTCTACAGTGGGGCCGACTTGCACCAAACTCTGCCTACAAGCCTGGGGCTGGGACGTGCTCTAGGGAGCCAGAGGCCCCCTAATTCGACACAGACAACATCCCGATAAACTACCAGGACCTGGCTGAAGTTTTCTGCAAAAGACGCGCCACCCATCTACCTCCTCATCTCCCCTATGACCTGGCAATCGATCTTCAGCCAGGCTCCATCCCACCCCACGGCCACCTCTATTCACTTTCTAACACCGAGATGCAGGCAATGGAGGAGTATGTTTCCAGCGAACTTCGCCATGGTACCATCCAGCCCTCCTCCACCTGCCGTTTTTCAACAGTTTATCAACGATGTTCTCAGGGACATGTTAGGCCACCGGGTGTTCGTCTACCTTGACGACATCCTCATCTACTCACGAACCGTCAACAAACATATCCAGCATGTCAGAGCGGTCCTAAGGAGATTGGTCACCCACCAGCTGTACTGTAAGTTGGAGAAGTGCTCCTTTCACAAGCGCTCCACCACGATCCTGGGCTTTGTCATCTCGCCTCAGTATGTGGCCATGGACCCACAGAAACTGGAAGTTGTGAGTCAGTGGCCCCTACCCAAGACTCTGAAACAATCCCAGCGATTTCTCAGGTTTGCCAACTTCTATCGTCGCTTTATCCGAGACTACAATACAGTTTCAGCTCCATTAACCGCTCTGACTCATCCATCATCTCACCCCTTCAACCTCAACTGCCATCTCTGCCTTTGGATGTGGGTGCCGGGGCTGTTTTCTCCCAGCAAGGTCCAGACCAAAAGCTGCACTCCTGCAGTTTTTTCTCCAAGAAATCTAACCACACTCCGCAGCGATACGGACTAGGGGACCGCGAGCTGCTGGCCATAAAGTGGCCCTTGGAGGAATGGCGACACTGGCTCCAGGGCGCCAGAGAGCCGTTCATCATTTGGACCAACCATCAGAACCTCATCACTATCTGTATGTTGAAACAACTTAACCCCAGACAGGCGTGTTGGGCACTGTTTTTCGAAAATTATAACTTCCACCTGTCATACCGCCAAGAACCGTCCAAGAACACCAAGGCCGATGCCCTCTCACGACAACACAAGAAAGACATCCCCCGGGCGGACACTGCACCTGCTTACCACCCACCAAGATCCTCGCACCAATCAGTTGGGATTTAGAAACAAGGGTTCGCCATGCACAGATTGTGGAAACCAAACCGGCAGGTGTGTCGTCTGGTCGACTCTATGTACCCGACGCCATTAGGACTGACATACTCCAATAAGGACACTCCCCCCCATTTCTGGACAACCCGAGAGGCGGCGCACCCTACTATTTATTCAATGCGCCTTCTGGTGGCCCAATATGAGGAATGACGTTGACGAGTTCGTCCAGACATGCCAAGTGTGTGCCAGGTCCAAGGACAGCAACCAGCCATCACCAGGTGAACTTCAGCCACTCACGGTTCCCCGCCGGCCCTGACCACCCCGCCATCGACTTCATCACGGGCCTGCTGGTTTCCGAGGGAAAAGACACCATCCTTACCATCATCGACCAGTTCTCCAAAGCTATATACCTGGTGCCCCTCTCCGGACTCCCATCAGCTAAAAGGACAGCAGAGCTGATATTAGAGCACGTAGTCCGCCTGCATGGGTTCCCAAAGGACATCGTCTCGGACAGGGGGCCCCAGTATATGTCCCGGTTCTGGAAGGCCTTCTGCCGTCTGATGAATTCGACCCGCAGTCTGTCCTCCAGCTACCACCCACAGACAGAGCGGACCAGCCAACAACTGGAGCGCTAGCTGAGATGCTTTATTGCTGATCGCCAGTGCTCCTGGGCCCGCTACCTCGTTTGGGCTGAGCTGTCCCATAACCTCCACACGTCCTCTGCCACCAACCTAAGCCCATTTGCTGGTGGCCTCCAGTGTTCGACCACCAAGAACCGGAGGTTGAAGTACCATCAACCCAATAGTTGGTTCGCCGGTGTCGACGGCTCTGGAGACAAGCAAACGACACCATCCGATGCATCAACACCCGCTACACTCTTCAACATTGTCGACATTGGGACGATTGTACCATGTAGGTGACAAGGTATGGCTATCAACAAGAAATCTACACCTGCAGACAGAGTCACAAAAGTTATCACCAAGATTCATCGGACCATACCACGTCACCCTCCGGTTTAACCCTGCCACTAACTGGCTCTAGCTGCCTGCGGCGCTCCGGATCCATCCTGTATTCCACACGTCCCAACTCAAACCAGTACTTCAGTACTTCACCCATAGTTTGCTTCCGATTGGGTGTGTGTAGTTAGAATGCGGGTTTCTTTGTGTAAACTTTTGCTCTCGCTCCGAGAGAGTTCTAAAAATAACTAACATGGTTATCCTGCCTATTCGCGCTACTGTACTTCCGCGTTTGGGTTTACCACCCACACTACAGGGCTAACTGCTAGTCTTCTGGACCATGTCCAGTTAGTTCGTGACACACACTAGGCAAGATGGATTTGTACCATGCCCAGGAACATGTCCCTCCTCCCAACTACCCTGCTGGTCAACATTCACATTGTTTTTGTGCACCGTTCTCAGGTATGTTTGAGTATTTACACCTACTAACATTAGCTGGGATGAGACAACTGTCTTCCATGTTTGAAATAGGATAAAGTGTATACAACTAACAGGACCTCATTTTCACCCATTTACTAAAAGGACTGATGCTCTGCAAACCACTTCAGCAAGAGCAGCAACACACCACTGGATATAATTCACAGAGCAACTCAAGTTGTTATGGTTGTGTTGAGCTCGTGGAAAGTAATTTTCAGCTTACAGTCCTGTTTATTCTAATTGTGTAAAAGCCACACCCCTAAAAGCCCTGTATGGTTGCTTTCATGCTGGTTTACATGTTATCTCTCAGAGGGGTATGCTTTTGGCTTTCTTACATGCCATGAAAATTGAAATGCTCTTCAAATAAAAATTAAATAGTAATCAATAAATTAAAAGTCAACATGTGAAAAAACAAGTAAAACATTCTGGGTCACTCCACTTGTGTTTGACTGTGACAGCATCGTTACTGACATTAGGACATTATTTTATGTAAACCTCACACAGTGGGGGTCAGATGTTCCACACCGAGGGAATAAGCTGTGGCTACAAAAAACATGATTCTGTGCATTTTTATAAAACATGTTACATGCTCAGCTTTATTAATGTATTAATGAATTTAATTATTAGTACACTAATACAAAATTGCACAATACTTACGCTTTCTTTCCAGAGTTGTCGTGTTCTCCCCTTCTTCTTCATATCTGTAGTTGAGGACGACGCACCTGAAAGGTCCCCAGGTCGTGTCGATGCTCCTGAAGCTCAGTTTGCTGGACAGAGTGAAGAGACCGTCGTGTCCCTGTGTGATCTGCAGTTCAGCGTGTTTTGTCCAGTTTGTGTTTCTCTGATCAAACCAGTGGATGGTTCCTGCTGGGTATCCACCGCTCGCTCTACAGTACAGATCAGCAGCTCCACCGCTCTCTATCTCTGCCGGCTCAGAGGTTATGATCGGGGGGCTGTAGTTGGCTAAAAAAAAAAAATTCTCGTTAAAAATTATGAAAATAAAAACCATTTTAGAAAGTGACAGAAATAAAGGTGAAGTTGAGACTCACGAGTAGTCTCGAGATAATGTGAACAAGTAAACATTTCTGTTTGTGTGTGAGTTTACACAGTAGTGTACGTTACGCCGGAGTTATTTCTATAGTGTGTAAAATATCTTTCCTAATCTTTCCTGAAACAGGAACATGTTGAGTATTAAATCAGTATTGATATGACTGATACAGACGGGACAGAAATGCCAGAGCTCCAGCAATAATAATGACATTAACCTCCGCTACATGGAAACTAATGCAGTCTGAAAGCCATAAAACTTAGAATGAATGATACAGTATATACACACACAAGTGTGTACAGTGCCTGTTCTTTTTTTCCATGTCTCTGTGTCCTGGTAACTTTTGCAGACAGGACACAAACCACACTTAATAATTCACATAATTTTGATGATCAGGTTTGGGGTTTGGGACTAATTACGGCTATGTAGGAACGTAGGAACGTAGGAAGTAACGTTATTAGTAATCTGATTACTTTTTACATGTAATAATCAGTAATGTTTCAAATTACAATTTTAAAGTAGTAATTAGTCATTTGTAGTAGATAATTTTTTGAGAAACTTCCCGAACACTGCATGTCATAGATTAACTGTGATTTTAATATTTTAAACTTAACTTGTATAAGATTTGTCTCTGTGTTAAAGTTCCTCTGGTTTATAAATGTGTTTATATATAAACCCGACTTCACTCAGTCATTCACATTCCACACTTTAACATCTGCAGTAATATCTCACTTACCCTCAGCAGACTTTCCCACACGTACAGACGACAACATCAACACAAAGATCAGGAGAGTCTCTGAAGCCATGTGTCCAGGCTAACGCCAGAGGAGTTTACATCATGATGATCAGGTTAAAGAGCAAGAAACAAAAGGAGAAAAGACACATTTTATTTCCCCGAGCTCAGAGACAGAGCAGAAAGAAGTTAAAAATAGGCTACAAAAGAAGCAACGCGTTAGTCATGGACTTACAACATTAACTACTGGTTGGTAAAATCTCTCCTCTGGGTTCTGAGTCCTCCTGCTCCAGAGTGATGTACAAAACAGCAGCATGGAAACCTGGACTCTGAGCTGGTTGTGGTTCTGGTTCTGCAACAGTCCCCTCCTGGAAAATGACCAGCACCTAGGACTTCACTATCTGCCTCATCTACCTGTACTTCTGCAGAAATATCTTAACGACACATATAACACACGTACATTGGGAGTAAAGAAACCGTATCTGATGCATATCTCAGAGGTTTTACTGCTCACTGAGCTGGAGCTGAGGTTTCTGTTTGGTGTGGGACTGCCCAGTGATCTTACGACTCTTACATCACATTACAGACAAAACAAGACAAGATAAGACACTGTTGAGCTGACCGCCCCTCCAAACCCAGCCAAAGCAAAAGAGATTAACATCAGTTATAATAATGAAAAATTAGAAAAATGGGGCCCAATTTAGAAATGCAGAAAATTCATAACAACTGAAGCCTAAAGGACTGAAGAAGATGAAGTAGATTTGTGTGTGTGTGTGTGTGTGTGTGTGTGTGTGTGTGTGTGTGTGTGTGTGTGTGCGCGCGTGTGCGTGTGTGTGTGTGTGTGAGAGAGAGACACAAAACCTTACACGATACACTGACTCTCTATAGTGTGTAAGGTTATCTGTGGTTTTGTCAGAGCCACACACACACACACACACACACACACACACACACACCTTTATTTTGTCTTCTTTTTTCCCCTTTGGCTCTGTGTATGTACATTAGTTTCTGTTTATTTCTTTTATTATTCTCTTGTGTGATCTGAAAGACTGTTTCCAAATTTTGGCGATACATGTTAATATTTGTCATTCTAATACAGCACCCATTTTATGGCACTTCTCTGATTAGTACCACACTTTAAATGACTGTATACATGTATATGACTGTGGTTTTTCACTGCCATCTAGAGAGTAAAAATTTTTTTTTACAAATTCCAGAAAACTGCAATTTACTGTACTATCCATAATATATATTTAAAAAACATAAAAACTCTTCAATCAGTCACCAGAATGATGGATAAGACTGGTAATTATAATTGTTTGTTATAGACTGTTTAATCAGTCTTCTCATAATGGAATTATAGTGATTAAAAACTATTTAATTTAATGTGTATTGTAGCATATTGTACAATAGTATAAAATTCTCGTATATTACAGCATTGAACATCTGCTCAAAACTGTGCTGCAAATTATATCAGATCATAGTACAGTGTAGTATATTACAGTACAGTGTGCCGTGCACATCACTGCAGGAGCTGTTTATTGTCTCCTGTAACGTTTCAGCCAGTTGAAAGTTTAGATGAGATTTAAAAGTAAAACTGGGTCCAAATAAAGATGAATAGTTTTCTAAGAATGAGGCACTCATGAACAGAAATGAACATCACATTAATGACGTTAACACTGTTTGTTGTTATGGCAACAGTGACTTCAGAACCCCAAGTTCTACTTTTAACAGGCGGTGAGTTTGTTATTGATGTCCACTAGAGGGCAGCATGGATACTCAATATTTCATAATTATACATGCTGGAGCAGAAAAAATAATCGTGGTAACAATGTACAGAAAGTATACATTAGAACACTCATTTGAATATACGGTTGTCTCAGTATATTTTCAGTTAAATTTTAATGTACTCAAGGGCCCACCGATCTTCCGACCAGTAACTCAGTGCCTCTGAGCCACCACTTCCCCATTTTAGTTAGGTAGTTTGTAATTAAAACTTGTAGTTTAAACTACAGAATGTATTGTATAATGTGTTATTGCTACTGTAAGTCTTATGTACTTCACTTCTAGTATAATGTCTCGTAGCTCTCGGCGTGTCTTAACAGCTAGAATCAAAACACCAGGTTTAAACTAATACTGTATACTGCAATACTAATGTCTGTTTTTGTTCAGATAAATGTTTATTTCTGTTTGTGTGTTTGTGAGACAACTTCACGTCTTGTTGAAGACAAATCAAATAAACTATAGTATGTTTTTTTTGTAAATTTGTGCAAATTAAATCGGCTTACTGATGTAATGTGTTTCAAAAACATTTTATAATGTTTAGTTAATAGTCCTAAACTCCTTTAGTGTACCGGTGACACATTTGCAATATATAATATAACAAACATACTTTTTAGTATTAGGAATTGGCCAGACGTATAACAGCATGCTACTGCTGCAATAAGAATATATTTATGGTATATTACTTGTGTATTTGTAACACAGTAGACAAATTGATGTAATTTACCTATAATACTTTTATAATAATGAATTAATTATAATAATATAATTATTATTATCTGTGAGAGAATAATATTTACTTCTGTTCTTTACAGCATTTCTGTAGTTACACACGATATTTTGAGAGCAGCTACAATGTGTTTACTGTTTACATTTTATTGATGTTTATTGATGTTTATTGATGTTTAATAATAATAATAATAATAATAATAATATTTTTGAGTCAAGCATATAAAATGAATTAACTAAACAACAGCCAGAAGAAGCATCCATTGTAGTTAGAGTGAAAATGAGACAGGGACATCAACATTTATCTCATATGTGTTGAAAAAAAAGTTTGTATGGCTAAAATTTGGAATTAGGTAATCAGATTATTTTTAACAGACGATACACACAATGTAAGCTTTTAAACAACACAGGACAGGGCACAGATATTTACCACAGATGTGTGGCTGATTGTTGAATAAAAACATGGATAAAATTACAATTTAGCATGCTAGCAAAAAGATGGCGTCTTATATACAGTAGACAGTGCAACGACATGCTGAGAGGGGAAATAAGACGGAACTAACCAAAACATCAACATTTACCTCAGGTATATTAATAAATTATTCGAAGGAAGCAATATATGGAAAAAAATTATGAAATAACTAACCAATAAGAACATACAGTATGGACAGTGTAAACTTATAGTGAGTGAAAATGAGACTGGAACTACAACATTTACCTCAGATATGCTCATAAACATCTAGAAGGAGACGGTATATGGTAAAAAAAAAACATTTTAACTGAACTAAAAATAATTTATTGATAGTAAAAATATGGTGAGAATAAAATAAGTCTACATAATTTACCTCAGATGTGTTTACAAACAGTGAAAAACAAAGACACTGTGATGAAGAGTACAAATTAGGAGAGCATAAGTGAAGCAACAAACATACACTGTATGACTAAGATTATGAATTCACTAACTAGTTTTTAAAACAACATAAAGACCTAATGAACTAACAACAGACACGTTTACCTCAGCTGTGTAGATAAAGTAATAAAATATTTGGATAAAATATCATTAGAATTACTCTTAACATTTTCTGCCTGACTATCACACGTCCCCCCCCCCCCCCCNGAACTGTCCTAATGACAGCAGTTTAAACACACTCAGAGTGCACTTCTGGAATAAATAATACACTTTGTTGTTGTTGTTTGTTGTTGTTTAAGCATACAGTAAGACTAATTAGTGCAGATTTGTGTGGATCACAAAACTGTGGCTTCGACTCCGTGTGAAGTTAGAGAGCGAAATTTCCAAATCTTACACCATCGGCATAACTGAGACAGTGTGCGTCTCTATCTTTACTCATACACCAAGTCACACATACGTTTGAGGGCTGCTGCTTTAGAGTGTACATTACATGATCTTGGAAGAGAGAGAGAGAGAGAGAGAGAGAGAGAGAGAGAGAGAATGTCTTTCAAACACTTTCTTCTTCTTCACGTCTGTATGATTCCCATAAAACACAGACAGAAGTACATTGGACCACTTAGAACCACAAGGAGATACAGTAGAACTAATCTTTCTAATCACGCAGTAACACTGGATGGTCTTTCTGTTTCATTATGTTCAGCAGTAAAACAACTGCACAGTGTGATTATTGATTCCAGTCTTTTATTTGAAGCTCATGTAAAAGTTATTACTAGATCGCCTTTGTTCATTTCATTAATATTGGCAAGATAGAGATGCAGAAAAACTAATTAATGCTTCTTACCTCTACTGTAATGCCTTACTGCTTGGATGTTCTACTAGGTGCGTAAACAAGATCGAGTTACTCCAAAATGCAACAGTCAGAGTCAGAACCAGAAGCTACAAGCACATCAACCCTGTCTTATCACACTGATTTTAAAATACTACTATTGACCTATGAAATGGTCTCATCCCACAGTACCGGAGTGAACCGCTAGTGTTTTATGATCCGCTATGTCTACTTCGATCAAATGCTGCTGCTTGTTGGTACCTCATGTTATAAAAACTGTTGCTGGCAGAAGAGCATTTTCTTTAAAAAAAAACAAAAACAAAACCAAAGTTAGACTCAGACACAATCTCAGTGTTAAAGTCTAAGCTGAAAACCTTTTTATTTAGCCCATGAAAGAATAGTTTGTATGAGTTGCAGGTGTAGATCTAATGGTAATTTATTCTGGTGAACTGGTATGTTTAGATGCTGTCTTCCCCACTCTCACTGATCACTCAGGTTTGTTGACGGTCGAGTGATTGGTTGCTTTACATCCCAGTTCTCCTTATGTCTGTGTTTCCTTCTGGATTTCCCTTTTAGTTATGCTGTTATAGTTAGGAGTCCCTGTTTGCACTTTCCACTAAATATACATTCACCCAATACATTATGCGACTATTAGATCCCGTTCTCTTGGTTGGAGCTCTTGTCGCATTGAAGCTGACTCCAGATGGCCCAGTATGGTCTGCTTGGGTATGCCTGTAGTGACTGAAGACACTTGAACTTGTTGACCATAATAATGATCATGGACTCGTTCATGGACTCATCGTTGGAGGCTGTTTTTCTGTGGTGGTTTGTGACTGCAGTCACTCAATAGTTTAAGACTGAAATTCCCATGAACATTTTTTGTACCTCGGCCTCAACAAAACAAGAGTGAAAGTGGACTTTACTGTATGAGAACCTTAGCACCTTTCCTGTTATACTGAACTTTCAGCCTTTTAGCACACAGAGATAGTAGGGATATATTTATGTTTGCACTATCTGATATCACACAAATAAGGACAGATTCCCTGCTGAGTCCAGTTCCTCTTAAGGTTTGTTCCTCTTACTGTATCATCTCAGTGAGTTTTCTTTGCCACAGTCACCCTCAGCTTGTCAAGGACAGACTGATATATATAATTTATTATTATTTCTAACTTATAACACATAATGACACATAATGACCATGTTAAAAGCACTTTACAAATAAAACACAATTGAATTGATACACACTGTGTGAATATGCTTGTATTCGTGCACTTTATGTAGTCAAGAGTTAATATCTATAATATAATGTAATAATCACTCTGTAGTCTTATACAGCATCATGATCTTGAAGGAGTCTTGCAGGACTTATTTTAGTCAAGTGACAAGCTGAAAATCAACAAAGAGCAAAAGGAGACAAAATGGGAGGAAGAATTTCAAGATCTGATATGGCACATGCAGACAAACTAGAAATATCTATTATTGTTGATTGACTGTATGTGATATCTTGGTTTGCTTATGAACTTCAGCTTGACGACGACGACTTATTCAGAACTGAATACTATTTGCAGTTTAAAGTTTGTAAATTACATCGTGAAATATGGTGTAGCTTTGATGGACAACAAAAAGCTACTCTTAGGAAATAACAAACTTTAACTACTTCTACTAACAAATAAAAAATATATTTAAATAAATGTTATAATGTTTAAACATAAAAGCTGTAACAGCTGTGTGTTACTTGATGTAACAAATCTCTGCTGCTATCAGTAATAGAAATATCATTACAAAGTTCTTACAGTGGTACCCACCTCTAAATATGCATTAAGTTTCACCAAAAATTCACAGATTTATTTTATATTGTCAGAAATTAGACCAGAGGGTGCCTTCATAAAATCCTAGAAAAAAAAATTACATATACATATGCATCGCCCTAACATATATAACCTATAAATCATATTTACATTTACAGTGACTCATATTTCTATATGTCATATTTATATACATATACAGTATAACTGTATTTTGTTATTATTTAGATCTAAGACTATTTCAATTGGCAGAAATCAACAAAATGCATAGCACATGATATGTTTCTGAATTTCTACATGCTTCGATCAAATCTAAAAACTTAAACTTGCACTTTTGTAAAAAAAAATTTATACTGATTTTATGGTGATATCTTTGGCCACATCACAGCCGTGCTGATATTCTGTACAATAGCATGATCATAAATGTGACACTGCTTAATTAAAAAAAAACAGCATAGTATAGTAAAATAGTACAGACATTTTTATTTACTCAGCTTATTCATAGTATAGTGTATTACAGTACATTACAGTATAGTGCAGTATTGTATAATGTGGCATCGTGCAATATATTACAGTACAGTACATTATAGTAGTGCAGTAAAGTATCCCTCATACATCACTGCACATTGTCATGTAACTTCAGTCAAGTACAGTTAAACCTCGAATTGTGAGCATAATTGGTTCCAGAAGCGTGCTTATATATCAAAACACTTGTATATCAGAGCTAATTTCCTCCATAACAAATAATGGAAACTCTGTAAAAATTGTAGCTACAAATATTAAGTCAGCTCAGTCGATCCCGCTAATAATCATTTACAGACTCCCAGGGCCGTACTCGGAATTTCTCTGTGAATTTGCAGATTTCCACGCAAACCTAGTCATTTCTGTAGAGAAAGCATTAATTTCTGGAGATTTTAATATTTATTTTGAGAATCCAGAAGATCCTCTGAGAACAGTATTTATGTCCATACTAGACTCGGTAGGAGTAAATCAATGTGTAGTAGGACCCACTCATAAAGCAGGTCACACTTTAGATTTAATATTATTTTTCGGATTACAGTAAGTATAAGAAATGTATTCACAATTACACTGTCTGAAGTTATCTCAGATCACTATCTTATCTCAATTAATGTTTGTCATAGTAATAATGTATGCATAGTGCAGCGCTACCATATTAAACTTTCTTTTAAATTAGCAGTTATTAAACCGATAATTAAGAAGTCTGACCTCAACCCCGGTCAGCTGTCCAATTATAGGCCGATATTAAACCTCCCGTTTATCTCTAAGATTCTGGAAAAGATAGTTGCGGAGCAGCTATGGTCATATCTACATAGAAAAAACATAAATGAACTGTATCAGTCAGGATTTAGGCCTCATCACAGCACAGAGACATCACTCGTTAAAGTAGTAAATAACCTCCTATTGGCATCTGATCAGGGTTGCGTAACTATGCTTGTGTTACCCGACCTGAGTGCAGCTTTTGACACCATTGATCATAGCATTCTCCTTCACAGATTAGAAAATGTAATAGGAATTAAGGCAACAGCCCTCTTGTGGCTCAGATCCTATTTGACTGATCGTTATCAGTATGTAGATYTARATGGTGATTATTCTGCATGTKCACTAGTGGAGTTTGGTGTCCCACAGGGTTCAGTTTTAGGCCCACTACTTTTTTTCCCTTTACATGCTTACTTTGGGCAACATAATCCATAAGCATGATGTTAATTTTCACTGTTATGCTGATGACACACAGTTATACGTCTCAGCAAAACCAGATGAGAGAAACCAGCTTGCTAAAGTTGAGCAATGTGTAAAGGATATAAGAGATTGGATGCTAACTA
>QMIH01003053.1:1966-21743 GCA_003987875.1 Clarias batrachus
GGCAGAGAAGAATGCTCCTTTAACATGTAATTATTTAACATAATAATTATTTATTTTAATAAAGTCATGTAGTCACAATATTCCGCTGTATTTCTTAATATAATTTATTTGCAATTAAAATAAATCTAAACTGTATTACGCTCATTTGTGTTCGTGTACGCGGGGCGCCGAACAAACGAGTGTCTATGTAGGCACGTACGTTTTTGAAAAGCATGTGACCTGAGGCTGAGCTCTGATTGGATCTTTTCAAATCATCATTCGGACGCGGCTCTGTGCGCCCTGAACCCTCCCACTTTTGTTCTTAGCGAATCAATATTGTTTTTAAATATTTGGGCTCATTTGATTGGACCATTCTCAACCAATCTTTTCCAGCACTTCTTATGGCAAGCGGAGCTGCTGACTGGATGTGATGCGAGTCATGCTTTATATTATGCTAGTAGTAATGATGCTGATAAATGGCTATTTACAGGCAAGTATTAAAAGTTTCATTTTAATTTTCATATAATTTTTTGCACCAGACACCAGTGATAGGTAGACTTTTTCACTTGTCATTTTTGCCTTTTTTAAAAATTTTTTATTTTTTAGTTATTAACCCGAAGAAGTAAAGAGACATAAAATTAGACCAACCTGCCAGGCAACAAATAGCTTCAGGTTTTCAGCAGTGAGAAACATAAACAATACACTAAAGCAGAATTCCTTCAGCATCTTAATATCTACCGYATAGTATAGGAGTAAGAGCCTAAATTGTGACCATAATAAGAAATGAATATTAAATACAGTTTTCATATTAGCAAGCTTGTTATATTTTGCACCCTTTTGCCAGATATCTTTAGAGATATCGTTCATTCAGAAAGATTAGTAGCTAACTAGGGCTCTTAACAAATACTGGTGATTTGCTAACAGACTATTTTTATCATAATGTCTGTCACTGTGTTTGCACCACAAATAGTTGTCTTGTCAAAACATATTTTGATAGATTTTACACGAAGTGACAGTGTCAGGAATTTTCCTGTAAATCACTAAAATCAAAGTAAAGCGTAGTTTTTAGCACTGTGGCCTCTCGCCTCCAGGGTCGAGGATTTGATCCTCCATCGGTCCATGTGCATGGAGTTTGCATGTCCTCCCTGTACTTGGTGGGCTTCTTCCAGGTACTCTGGTTCCGTCCCACAGTCCAAAGACATGAACAGCAGGTTAATCGGTGTTCCCAAATTGTGAGTGTGTGAGCATGTAAGTGTGTGAGCACTGCGATGAATTAGCATCCTGTTCAGAGTAACCCCTACCTCGTGACCCTGTATAGGATAAGCAATAATCTCATATCCTTTACSCTTCACACTTTATTTTATTTTAAATGTGAAAAGCAACAAAGTGCATTTCAATATATTGAAGTCAARTAACCAAATGCGGCATCATGTTTGTATTAGAGGTACTGTAAAAGGGAGTATAAATATGAATAGTCATAAACATACAGACAGGCCARTCAAAGATGAGAAAACAGGAATCTTAAATATACCAAAGCAAAGACATAAAGATTAAACTGTAAAACATGGGACAACAAGATGCAACAACCACATAATAAGAAACGATGTAGATCTTAAGTTGGCATGTGGCATGGCTGGGGGTAGATGAGAGGTAGTGCCTAGCGTTTGCCAGATTTAGCTGGAGGTTTCCAGCCCAAAGACTCTTCAAATATTGCCAAAATGCACACAAGACTGCCCAAAAACATGAATTTTCAAGAAGAACACAAACATGCTTTTTTCACCAAATTCTTTATGATGGCCTGAAATTCTCCTATAGGTATTAATATGTCTAATTTGAGAATTTTGTTTTTCTGCAACTCATTCCATGACCAAAGTGTATTTTGTATACTATACGATTTTTTCCCCTCCAGCTTGATAAAAAATAAAATAAAAACATGATTTCGATATTACACTTCCATGCATTAAGATGGATGTGAAAGGTTGAAAATTACAATGCTGTGACTTATCATTTTAAAGCAAAACAGCAACTATAAAGGTATACCAAATAAATTTAAATATATTATACTTTTTTCTCCTTTATATTATTGCTTGATTTAATGCTTAATATACCTTAAACAAACAAACAAAAAAAACATGTTTTCGCCTATAACACTTGAGACTTGACAGACAACACCTTACAAGAAAGGATCTTCTTGCTAAGAAAAATCTGATGCTTCAATGTGTGCAGTAGACTGCTAGGGCTTGCAGCCAACGTTCCTTTCTATGGTGTGGTCTGCTGAGGGAGCAGCATCGCTGCAGGAGGTGCGAAGCAGTTCCATAACCCTATCAGAAACCCCATCACAGGACTAACTCATTAGAAACAATTGCAGAGAAGATAATGGCAGCAAAACTGATGATCGTCATTAACAGTTCAGCGTATATTCTCTATTGCCCTCTTCTCTGCAGCACATTTAGCTCTTAGCGCACACCACAGTTTTGAAGCACTACTGGGGGTGATTTCTACCAGCTGGCATGAGGGTTATTCAAGTGGAGCACACACACAGCTTTTCAAAATGAGTGAACAACTGGACAGAATTTATTTTCATACACAAATACACATGTACATTGATTAATATTTGGACTGAGYAAGACCAAATAATTGTTGTGAATATTGTAGTTTTACACCCATTTTGTTATTGATATGCCGATGCTGTCCTACTCATTATTGCATTATTGCACATCAGTACATAATTCTATACTGTATATCTGCGCATACTCTAATTACTGATGTCTCTTTGCACTGCATCAGTGGTTAATATACACTGATTAGCCAATTGCTCCTCATCAGTTTTTAATATACACTGATTAGCCAGCAACATCACCTCCTGCTGAACTGAAAAGCATTGACTACCAACTATACACCAGCAAACTGGTGACAGGTTCATGGGCACCCAAGGCTCACCTTTCCCCRCTAGGGAAATGACAATCTCAATGCCAATCTCTTTTGGTGTGATCCCACTTAAAAACAAAGCTCAAGGCTGCTGACCCAACCTCCAAACTCCCCCGATCGCAATAAGATTGAGTACCYATGGTACAGTATGCACCAGACAAACAAGTCCACAAAATACCCACCGTGCAACCAACAGCACCCAGAAAATCTGCTGCCAATGTCCTGGTGCCGGCCACGACAGCACAGCCCCAGTGGTCCCATGGAGACATGACCCTGAGGAGACAGAGCTGCCCGATGGCACAAGAAGAACCCAAAACCTGGGTGGTTTTAATGTTAATGGTTTTCATGTTATGGCTTATAACAGGAATTCCGTCCATGCATTCCCTATCCATTCATCTATATACAGTATGTTAGCAATTCGTTTGTAAGATGGATTTAAATACTGCCATTACTGTTTACATAATTCTAAATATGATATATAAATATAAATAATTTCTAATGTTACAAAACAATGTGTAAATGCATTTACATTTAGGCATTTGGCAGACGCCCTTATCCAGAGCGGCTTACATTTATATCTCATTATACATCTGATCAGTTGAGGGTTAAGGCAGGGAAACTTGGTGGTCATGGGGTATTTAAATGTGTTTAATACTATAAMAGTCTTAAACCTAACATCAGATTTCAATCAGAAGCAAACGCAAAATAGTATGTTACCACAAAATGCTTTTTATCTATTCATAACATACAGTAGATTTGTGCTTTGAAATGCATTATAGAACTATAGACTTCTTCAATGCATTGTTTTATTMCAAAAACACTATAAAAACATAAAATTGATAAATAATCAAGTTTGCCAGTAATACAAAGGGCATCCTGAWTAGAATATTAAAGTAACTAGTGTCTCTAAATTATTATGTAAGTAGAATTTCCTGTGAAAAATTGAATGGGAAGAAATCTGTACAGTTACAGTTATCTTATCAGATAGGCCTGGATTTTTTGGAAATCTTTTCTGCAGAACTGTATTTCTATACAACTCTGTCCTATACAAGTTTAATGTTATTTTGTATTATTAATTATATTATCTATTATCTATAACCATTTTAACAGAACTTTGGTACAGAAAGTTATTAAATTTCTATGGAAGTTCTATAAAAGTGATTTYTTTGGAATAATACTGTATGTTTCTGCTGGGATTTGGTCAATGAAAAAATGTGCAGACCTCTGTAGTCTGATGTGGTTGAATTTGTTGTCCAGAAGTCGAACACTGGCCAGTATAATGAATGAGATGGCTTATCTGTATGGGTTAGCTTTCAGSCCAATCCATACACCTCTCATGTACCATGCTTCTGTTTCCTCTCGACACCGTCTCTTCACCAGTGTGACTGCTGTGAGCAAATCAGGACCTAGATCAMATAGCAAGCTGAGTCAATAGAGCTCGTTTGTTAAGGCCTCTCCATTGTAATTGTTGTTGCTTGGACATTTTCCTTGAAGCCGGTAGGGACCAGCAGTTGTATTTCAATKTGTCACTCGTTCTTTTGCTTATTTGACCAGTATAATACAAATGTAAAAAAATCTATTTAGAAAAAAAAGGAAAGGTACAACAGAACATGATTGTCCTCTATAAGAACTGAAGTGAAACCAGTTCTATTGCAGGTCTGTGGTGTTTTAATGAGTAAATGGCAGTAGGATTGGCACCCTGTCCAGGGTGTACCCTGCCATGTGCCCTAAGTCTCCTGGGAAAGGCTCCAGGCCCCCGTGACCCTGAATACAGAATTAAGCGGTATAGATGATGAGTGAGTGAGTGATTTTCCTAGTGAGTGGATAATTAAGGGTTTACATCATTATTTCTCCCTATCAAGCTGGATCTGGGCTAATCTGTGTAATCAGGCCAGTCTGTTCTGGTTGTGGCAGTTATGATCATGATGCAATTTTTATTTTGATTGGGCTATTCTGGTTATTCCTATTAGTGGAATATTAAGTTCCATGTAAATGCACCTACTGCTGTCCATCTAAAGCTGCCTCAGAGCTGCATGGATAAGCCCCAGGCCTACTGGTAGAATGTTCTGTTAGCAAACCAGAGAAACCCAAACACTACGTTCCAACATCAGAACATCATCCCAATCCTGAAGCATGGATAAACTGTATAAGATAGACCTGTTGTATGAATTTGGCATTGTTCCAGTAAATTCTATAGGAGAATATCATGGTATGTTCCCATGAACTAATGGCGCTAATCATGCAGTTACATCTACTGTACAAAGACCTGGTTAAAGTAAATCAACATTGCTTTTTGGAATGCCTATATTAAAGCTTTGGCCCTACAGGAAATATGTTTGAAGGGCCTAAAAAGACCAGTTTAGTGCAAGGAGGGCGACAAACATTACTGATGTGAGGCAGTTCTACTGTATAAGGAGAAAGTGGCAAGAGGAAATTTCTCCAACTCATTGTCCAAGGTTTTGATGCTTAAGCGGGTTATCTTAAAAGCAAAAAGGTCCACATTCACATTCTGACAAAGGTTTTTAATGCTGGATAATCTTGCTCAATAAATAAATGCAAAACTTTTGTTAAATCAGGTTTTATTTTTTTATTTTTTGAGTTCTGATCACTGTAATGGGTTCACAAACCTTCGAGCGTCCCTGTACGTGAGCACTGCTTTTCAATTGACTTAATTAAAAGGAAATCCATTAAAAACCACTTTGGTTCTTTACAATTGCTTTAAAAAAATAAAATAAATTGGCTTGAGTTTGGTACTCTAGACAGTGCTAAAACTTTCTGCAAGCAAGCAAAGATTTAAAATCCCCTTAAAGTCTTTCTGCCTCAGGACTTTACACAGATAGACACACAGAAAGGAACATCTCTTCTTTTTTAACTAAAGTAAATGAAGTTTTCTCTAACTCCTGAGGCGAACTCACCAATACCGAGCACTAATCTTCAGAGCCWCCCTACAGCGAGAGAAGCTTCAGTGGGCTAACCTAATGATGGTGGAGAGACCATCTTAAAGATGGGATTAGGGGTTTTGCAGAGTAAAGGTGGGGATTTGGCTCGCTGGGATTCGGAAGGTCTCGGCTGTTCTGATCGGCATCTTTTACTCTGAGGAAGTGAATCAGCACTCAAGGGAAAGAGGATGAGAGCTCTGCATTGGTGAACCCACATGCATTACACATCAGTGATTTACTCAGAGCAGAGGCAGATCTCAGAATCCCACTGCACGATGGTTAGTGCCACACCGAGACAGATTGCAAAGGGACGGCCGAGGACGGATAATACTCGTAGGTATTTGTGAGGACGTTTTTCCTTTGAATGATCGTGCAGCGTAGCAGCAGATGCATTAAAAATGCACAAGGTTAAAAAACAAGGTGATTAAAAATTTCCAGTTTTTTTTAAATGAATAACATTGAATTTACTTCTTCACCTTTTAAGCCAAATACAGTATTATGGCCATGAGCACTGTGTGTTGGTTGCAGTCAGACTTTTATCATCACAGAATTGAGCAGAAACTTTTTGATTTGCTTTCCCGCACCCTTTAAAACAGACTTGGTGTGCCACGTTTCTTTATAAATCCCTTTAGTGCAGTTTTAATCAGTATTTAAAAAATCAGGCCTAGATCTCTTACTGATGATTTGGCTTTCCCACTGGGAGAATGTTTATTTAAAATACAATTATGTTCTTTCCAAATCACAAAATTGTTGTGGAAACACACGCTGTGCTGTCTGTGCGGTGTGTACCGTATGTCCGGGTAACTCGGGGTAAGACAAAAAAGCTACCATGTAAGGTTGCAATGAAACTCCATTAGCTGTGGTATTACAGACTCTGTATTGACTTTCATTCATCTCCTCTGGGAAACTACAACCAGAGAGCACAGACTACCTGACTGCAAATCTACCCACCCACACACACACACACAGACACAGACACAGACACATGCATCTTACTCCACAGTTCTGTAGGCGCAGGTCTTCCTATCAGATTATGTACCATTTTTATAATGGTTTGGATTTTTTTTTTCCTCACTCAAGACTCGCACTGAGTTTCCTCCAGGAGACATTTTCTTTCTGTCCATTTTGCTCTATGCACAATGAAAATAATTACAGAAACATAAGCCAGGCCTTAATCAGCTTAAATGACACTTAATGGGGATAAAGTGCGCGGTGTGGGGAGTTTATGATTTAAGAACAATTGCGCAAATCATGTTACATGCAGAATACAGCAAGAAAATAATATATCCAAATTATGATCTACTATTTGTTTTCTAAGAGACTCTTCTAAAGTCCGATTGAAACTAAACCTAGCGTTTAGCGTAATGCTGATTAAAGGCTGAGATATTAAAATGCTGGAGACACAATTCCTAGAGAAATGAAGTAGGCCGATCAATGGTGCACCACTTTTCCTATGCAGAAGGCTTAAAAACAGGCCATACCAGCCCCATCGGTTACAAACATATGAATCTGTGTATACTGCCTGTGATTTTTTTACTTCCATTGCAGGAATCGTAAGTGGTAGAGAGTTCTTGGATTGTTTGAGAGAGGAGGCTTTAAACTTGTGGGATGTCAAGATTTGTGTTTGTATTCAAAAATTGGGTGCAAGAAGGCAGTTTTTTTCCAAAGCGTGTATGTGTGTGTGTGTATGTGTGTGCGTGTGTGAGAGAGTGTGTGTGTGAGTGTGAGTGTGAGTGTGTGTGTGTGTGTGTGTGTCTCGCATTGTATTGTATTTCTGTTGAATGGCCTGTTGGAAGAAACACAAGAAAATGCCTGTTTTGATCTCGATCTACAGAAAGGTGTTTGCTGTAGATTCCTTATTTCTACATTATGTTTTTATTATTTTTATATTATTCTTGAAAATTCTTCATACTTGTACAAATCAACATAGTCACATGGTTATGTTTAGTACCCCATCATCCTTTGCAGGCCAGTTCATATTGGGTTATATACTGTTATATATTAGCACTGTCGCCTTGCACCGCCAAGGTCCGGGTTCGATCCCCGGCCAGACTCGATTCCCGTCTCTGTGTGCAAACTCGCATGTTCTCCCTGTGCTTGGTGGGTTTCCTCCGGGGACTCCGGTTTCCTCCCACATTCCAAAGACATGTAGGCTAGACTAATTGGCATTCCAAACTGGCCATAGTGTGCGCCCTGCGATAGATTGGCACCCTGTCCAGGGTGTATCCTGCCTCGTGCCCTAAGTCTCCTGGGATAGGCTCCAGGCTCCCCGTGACCCTGAATACAGGATTAAGCGGTATAGATGATGATGAGTGAGTGAGTGTGAGTATATACTGTATAGGTGGGTGTTTGTAATATATATGATACATAATACAAGTTGCTTGAAGTCCAGTGTGATGTTTCCACAATCGGTGATGATTTGGGGATTTGGGTGATCCATCTGCTGGTGTTGGGTCATCAAGTCCAAAATCAAGGCAGCTGTATACCAGGAGATTTTAGAGCACTTCATGCTGACAAGTTTTATGGAGATGCTGATTTCCTTTTCCAGCAGTACCTGCCCACAGTGCCGAAACGTTCACTAACTGGATTGCTAACCATGATGTTACTGTGCTTGATTGGTCAGGCAACTCTATAAAGAGTCTATGGGCTACTATCAAGAGGAGGATGAGAAACACCAGACCCAACAATCCATATGAGCAGAAGGCTGCTATTAAAGCAACCTGGTCATCAATAATGTCTCAGCAGTGCCACAGGACAATCGCCTCTATGCCATGTTACGTTGATTTAGCACATTTGTGCTAAAGGACATATTGTTTTGATCAATCAAGGGAAAAAAATCCAATATTTTGTAATACTGTAACATGTTTTCTGAGGGATTTTCCCCTGGTTTTCTCCCTAGTTTAGATGCAGCCGGTTCCCATCTGGCTCTCCTTTAAGACAACTATCAACCAGGGAGAGCGAAGACTATCATGTGCTTCCTTTAAGACATGCGACAGCGACTGACTGTTTTTAAAACTGCTGCGCATGCAATGTTGAGAGTGGTCTAACACTTAGAGGAAGGCACTCTCTGCTCCTTCTGCTTTCTGCGTGAGCTTATGTGATGCCCGTGATTGTCTGGTGTCACTATGATTAATGTGAAAGTGCAGGCATGCCACCCCTCCCCCCTCCAGAGACCATGACCGATCTGCCCTCTGGTCTCCTAGTCAGGCTTGTTATGGATCTCAGGGAAGACTAGGTGCAAAATGGATCAGTCCATCACATGACACCATGCACACATATTCATACCTAGGGGAAATCTTGGGAAGCCAGGTATTTTTGGACTGCTTAAGGATTCCAGCAAAGCCAGAAAAAAAAACCCCATACAGACATGGGAGAACGTGCAGAAAAACTCCTCACAGACAATAACCCGAGCTCAAGATCAAATCACAGACCCTTGAGCACTGAGGCAGCAACTCTACCAGCTGCACTAATGTGCCACCCTTGTGCTAATTCTATACACCTCACCAGAAGTGATATTATATACTGTACTGCTGCCATATAAACAGCCACAGCCTGCACCTGCACTGACGCCACCTTGTCACTTGACGTTTATCATTGGACATCTAAATATTGCATTGACTTGCGATATATTGTTTTGGAGCTGTGTTACTCATTCAGATGTGATAATAGCTTTCCCTCTGGGTGTTGACTGACAGGATGTTGACAGAATTTAACACAATATGGGCATCTGTCTAAATTAGAGTGAGAAAGTCATAATTGGCACTGCGCCTCATTTATCAAGCTCAAGTGAAATGGATTCAGTCATAAATCATTTATAGGAAAACGTATGTGTGTACCTTCTTTTATATGTACCTCCTTCTTTTTTTTGTATGAATTTTGAAGTCCCTATTTTTTTCCTCTTTCCTCTTCAATTATTTTTTTTTATCTCCCCATAAACTGAATGAAGGGGGTTGGTATTGATGTTGTGTCTTTGGGCTATCGCTTTGGGTGGGACAGGAGGGGTTTAAGTGGTGGTCACCAAAATCATCTTCTTAACTGTTTTGGCCAAAATCAAAAGCTCCCCTTAGGGTTGGGGAGCTGTGTATGTAGGAGGGGGGCCAGCCCTGACCTGTAGCTGCTGAGAGCGACTCAGAAGAGATCAGGAGAATATTGGTCAGCCATAACAAAAGCAATAAAAAAGGTAGACCATACCTGCAGTAGCTGGACCACCCTGGAGCCCCCTTGAATAAATNNNNCAACATTATTAAAATATGGTAAGGTAGCCTATTTGGAGTTACAGTGGAACCTTGGATTACGAGCATAATTCGTTCCAGAAGTGGGCTCATGCTCCAAAACACTTGTAAACCAAATCATCGTTTCCTATAAGAAATAATGAAACCTCAAATTATTTGTTCCACAGCCCCAAAAAATAAATACATAAAAATAATTAATACAATCTATAAAATCAAAATAAAACAAATTAATCTGCACTTTACCTAAAAAAAAGTACAAATAAAGATAATCCATTTTCAATGCATAATGCATGATGCATGATACTCGGTGCTCGTAAACTAATACTTGCTCGGTTTCCGATTAAAAATTTATTAAAAATCTTTGCTCGGTTTGCGGAACACTCGTAAACCACGTTACTCGCAATCCGAGGTTCCACTGTATATATTTGTCCTTTTTTCCCTTGTTTTCTTTTTTCCTTCTTTCTTTTTTACAATAGCACCCTTTACCCTCCACCCCATTACCCTGATGCACATTCTCAAACAAGTTTTTCAGAAGTGCAGGTTCTGGAATGACCACTAAACTCCAAAAGTGAGTCAATCCCCATGGAACCGCATGTTAAAATGTCCACTGTTAGAAAAAAAATAAACATAACAGCCTGGTACACAAAAAAAAAAAAAAAAAAATTGCTAGATTTCCCATTCATGACAACTGTACAGGGGTTTTACACACGACCCAAACATGGTGTTGGTGCTGAAAGTGTCTAACATAGGAGAAATATAACACCATATACTGTAACATAGGATCATATAACACCATATTTCATAATACTAAATGCTTCTTGTCTCCTGATCCATGCTTCGTTTTTTGTAAATATGCATACACATTTATATTTTTATCAGATAAAAAGAAACACATTTACTAAATACAATTTCCTTTTCTTCAATGGTGTGTCTGTAACTTTTTACAATTCAAATCGTTCAATGATCTTAACTGTCATTCAGATGAAACTTGGCCAATTTAGATTTCACACGAAAAGATAAAATACTGAAAAAGTATATTATTTTAATATTTTGCATTATTTTAAAATGCAAAACTGTTAAGATATTGCAACATAAATTTGACATGGTTATGTACACTACAGATTTTTTAGTTTTTAAAGCTTTTACCAAAAACCTATTTACGCAAAAGAACATTATGGGCCATATGCTTCTAGAAGCTTACAGCAATTTTAGCATTAATCAAGAAATATAATTAATTTGCATTTTAAATTATTATTGTTTGAAGCGAGACAGTACAACACTGAGAAATTGGGCCATTTTTGGGGCACATATAAATCATCTCTCCAAAGGGGCTGAAGTTAGCAAGATTGGTCACTTCCATGATGTATAAACTTGAGAAGTATAATTTTTAGCACACAAATTTCCTGAATTGTCCTGTACATGTATATTATGAATAAAAAAAATAAAATCTGCACCAATACTTTGTTTTGGCTCATACAATTTTTTATGTAATTCCTTAGTTAATAAAATCAATTTAGCCATAAAATTAGGGACATGGCCGATTTGAGTGACGGCTACGTTGCTAACTGAAATCATTGTAGTTTTACTTACCACACCGGGCGACTTGTACGGTATGGATAACCGAGTTCAATCAAATGCAATGTAACATTAACATATAAATTACTGTTAGTACAGTACCTTAGCATTTTAGCTAAGATATCTAAGCTAGCCAGCTTGTGGATACTGAGGTAAGTCGACTTGTTCCAACCAGCAGCCAGGCTTCATTCGTTCTGCCCATTCAAAACTGTAAGCCCATCAATTAAGACAGACAAAATAAATTATTCAGTTGTAACAAAAGAAATGCTGCCATACAAACAGAAGACACACCGATCTGTCTGTGGGTATCCATAAAGTCTAAGCACATGCCTCAGTGGAATATTTACCACTTGTCACACTCACGAGCAAAAGGATGGTTTAAACAGAGGTATGTTTTTATTTAAAGGTTGAAAGCTACAGTAGCTTACATTATAAATGACTTCTGTTGTGATGGCGACTTTCTTTTTATTCTGTGCAACACTTCCAGCATGCCATCATCCGGGCACATTTTCATTTGCTGTAATTTGTCTCCATATCATAATCTTTTCATGTGCTGTGATGCTGCCCTATTGATTTTTTATTTTAAAAAAATTTCAAAAAAGTTKTCAGCGCTTTACATCGACCTATCCAAGTACAATGTTTTGCACAACATTTAGTCCTAGTAAACTTTCCCTGTCTGAGGTCAGATAGGATCGCTACTTTATTTTAAGAATGTGAAATGCCTTAAGAATATCAAAGAGAACAATTTATTTCAAGTTTTTATTATTTTTCACACTCCAAGTGGGTCAGAAGTTTACATACTGTACACTTAGTTTGTATTTCTTATGCATGGCCTTCATATTGTGTCATTTGAATAAAACATTCCCTTCTTACAATGGTTGCTGGGATTTTAGCTCATTCCTCCTGACACGACCGGTATAACTGAGTCAGGTTTGTAGACCTCATTGATCTGACATGTTTTTTTGTTGTTGTTTTTTTCAGTTCTGCCCTCAAACTTTCTATTGGATTGAGTTGAGGTAAGCGCTTTGTAGTAGCCGCTCCAATACCTCGGATTTGTTGTCCTTAAGCCATTTCGCCACAACTTTGAAAGTATACTTGGGACCATTGTCCATTTGTCAACCAAGCTTAGACTTCCTGGCTGATATCTTGAGATGCAGCTTCATATACAGTATATTTACTTTCAAACCTGTTAATTACAATAACTGTCTGTTATTAGCTCCACCAGTCTAGGGTAGTCAGTTCCCAGTCCCAGCTGAAGCACAACATGATTCTGCCACTCCCGTGCCGCACGGTTGGGATGGCGGCTTGCAATCCTCCCCCATTTTCACTCCAGACATAACGTTGGTCATTATGCCCAAACAGTTCACTTTTTTCTCTCATCACACCAGAGGACATTTCTCCAAAAAGTAAGATTTTTGTTTGTTTGTTTGTTTGTTTGTTCTTCCTTGCAGAGCAGCCTTTCAGGTTACGTCGATATCGATCTCGCTTTACTGTGGCTACAGATACTTTTGTACCTGTGTTTCTCCAGTGTCTTCAGAAGGTCCTTTGCTGTTGTTCTGGGATTGATTTGTACTTTTTCGTTCGAAAGGATGTGTCTCCTTCCTGAGCGGTATGATAGCTGCATGGTCCCATGGTGCTTATACTTGCATAGTATTATTTGTACAGGTGAACAGGGCACCTTCAGGCATTTGGAAATTGCCCCCAAGGAAGAACCAGGGTCACAATTTATTTATTTATTTATTTATTTATTTATATATTTTTTTGATGTTTTGGCTGATTTCTTTTGATTTTCCCATGTTGTCCAACAAAGACAGATCGGCCTTAAAATACATCCGCAGGTACTGTACAACTTGAATTGACTCAAATGATGTCAGGTGGCCTATCAAAAGCCTCTAATGACATGATAAGCTTCTGGAATTTTCCAGAATGTTTAGCGGCTCAGTCAACTGACTGTATGTAAAATTTCGACCCACTGCAATTGAAATAATCCGTCTGTAAAGAATTTTTGGAAGAAAAAATGACTTGCGTTGTGCATGTTCCAACCAATTTGCCAAATTATAGTTTGTTAACCTGAAAGGAACAACAACAACAAAAAATGTATGACTTCAATCTAAGTGCATATAAACTTCCGAGTTCAAACGAGGCGCAGGAATTATGTATTTTCTTTCACCTTTTTGTTTAGTAGACATTTACCACTTACAAATCTCTGTACACATGAACTCTTACAGAGTTTTGTGGGCATCACCAAATCCAATGAGCAGTGTCTGGAACGTGCTTTGCACCTTAAGGATGATAAACATCAGTGACTTTGAAGAAAATCCTGTTTCCTGATTTTTATATATATATGCAAATAACACAAATAAAAATTACTACAATACTGATAAATGAAGTCATTATGTCTCTCCAGTGCACACACATGCTCTCTCAGCACCTTTGAGTCTCATTAATGCATGTCTGATCTCTCCAGCTGAGTGATTTGTTGTGGAAAAAGGATCAGTGTCTGTCTCACTCTCAGGAAAGATGCCCACTTATCCCCTGTTTACTCAGTCAGAAAGTAGCTTACAATCGCTTTCTACTGCAGACTCGCATATACAGTACTATAGTTTCAGTAGATTTCGACTTCCATACTGTATCATGCAGCAAATCCTATAACAATGCTGTATATCCAAAGACACATTTGCTTGATTTGCATTTCCTCCAGGAAACACTCAAATGGTCACGTTCCAGCGTTCTTTAATATGCTCCGAAATTAAATCCCAGAACGTTACTTATGAATAATTTAAGCAAACGAATTGCATGTGTTACCAAATTTTTAAAAGCCTTCTAAAGTTGTTTATGCAGTCGCGAGCCCAGAGAACAAAGTTTGGTATACTAATTAATTTATTTATTTATTATTCTTTTTTTTTAGTTGTTTACTTATTTTTGTGATGCATGTGATTAGAAATGAGTATGGAATAAACCAAAGGCAAAGCAAAGAAGTGATCAAAGCGTTGTCACTTCAAAGAGAAGTTTTTTGGGGGAAAAAACAAACCAACAAAACATTAAGATGAAACCACACTCTTGAACTGATTAAAGGAAAGATAGAAACAGATGCATTCAATTAATAAGTCAAGAGGTAAAACAACCAAACAAACAAATAAATCATACATGCATACATACATAAATAAGCATGCATTGCTGATGAATTGGTGTGTGGAATTTCGCAAGGAAAAATTTATTCATAAAAATAAATAAATGAATAAATATCTGTCCAATAACTTACCTTAAAGATTCCTATTCGGAGAAGAAAGAAAAAAAAGGAAAGCATATTATGAACATACTTGTATGCAAAATTCATCCATGGAATGTTCAGAGAACCCTCCATGCATTTCCTCTGAACCCCATACGAGATTTTCCAAGCCAGTTAGAACACACAAACGCTAATTTAATGATGATAGCGGCAGTGTTGGAATTACATAATTACCGCTGGTCATAAATTTGTTTTATGGAAGGACATTTTTTGGATTAAAGCACACTGAAGGGGTACCCTAAGCTTTTAAGCCTCGGTAGGAACTGTGAATAAATCAGAAAAAAATTACCATGCTCTTCAAAGTGCAAATTATTTTCCGTATTATAACTTAAAATATTCTTCTTCATTACTATGGTTTAGTAGCAGACAATGGCACATTTTTGGGTTGATGACAAAAAAGAAGGAGTTGGTATGCATAACAAGTGTGATTTTTTTTTTTTTTAATCCGTGCGTGGTGTATCATGCAAGGAGTCATGGCTGAATGCACACGGCATCATTGTAAATGTTTATCATTAAGCCTGCGAGAGACTGTGAAGAGAGAGAGAGAGGGAGAGACTGAATGTATAATTTTTATTTTGCCTCAATTACTCTTTTTTATTCCTCTGACAGTGTGGTAATAATATTATGCCAGAAGTACAAAAGTGCACTCCTTGTATATTGCTGAAAGTTCGCACTCTGTTTGAGTCCTCTCTCTCTCTCTCTCTCTCTCTCTCTCTCCATCAAGGTTATCGTTTTGACAGAACAGACAGTTTCAGCACCCCTACGCAAGTGCTGTTTTGCTGTCAACTCTCATAGGCTTGTTTGTTTACCGTCTGCTCTGCATATTATTATCGGCAAAGCTGAGTATCACTCCGTTAACATAAGCCAATTAAATCTGAAGAACACAACTTAGAGACTTGGATAATCTGCATACGGTTGAGTGCAAGATTTTTAACCAAAAAGATGATAGACACGATACTGAGATTAAAAGATGATTCTCTCGCTGTCTTAGATGATTTACAGTATTTACAGCATCACTTTAGAGGAGATTAGTTCTAACGACTAAAAAGGAAAGGTTCTAAGCGGTGTCGTTACCGCACTTTGTCAAAAGAAAAGTGTTTGAATACAAACAAAGAGGTCAAGGGCTGCAGTCGGTGGAGGTTGTCAAAATTTAGAGGGAAACTACTGTAGATTCCTGAGGATAATGGAAATTATACAACAGTTCTGACTAASTAATCAGATTGGACAAAAGGCTTTCTACAAGTGGTGATGTACTGTAGAGCAACACATCACTGGAATGTTTAACTATATGCATCACTCTGAGTCACAGATATTCTAACACTCATTCACCATCTATACCGCTTCATTCAGGGACCTACAGTATCCCAGGAGACTTACATCACCGGTGACTTTTGAAAACGCCAATTAGCCTAATCTGCAGGTCTTTGGACTGTGGGAGGAAATCCACCAAGCACRGAGAGAACATGCAAACTCCACTCAGACAGAGACGGGAATCAAGCCTGGCCAGGAATCAAACCCGGACCCTGGAGGTACAAGGTTGACAGTGCTAACCGCTAGACCGCTGCTGTTCTAACAATTGTTAATTAAACATACTGTTGGTCGCAGCATGAGTGACAGTAGGTCAGTACGGTCTGCAGAACCGAAAAGCACGAGAGCAGATGATTTTCCGAATTGCCTCTGAACCGTCCGCGTTTTTCTATCACAGCTAACGCGAGGTTTGAAGCTACTGTAACTGTCTTCTAACACAGGGATGAATCCCAAATCACACTCTAACCCCTGATCAGGGGCACCACTTGGTGTGTGGGACGAGGGATTGTACACCCTACACAGTGCACTAGCTTTCCATTCAATGCTATTTAAGTTACAGTAAAACCAACCTCTTAAACTGGAGGTTAACATACAGTAGTTTATAAGGGATAGCGGAAGTCTCCCAGGACTGTCCACTACTTGCGTGGTTTATTCTCTTTGCCCATTGGCCACATACAGTAGTACTGATATGAATTTTAACCTACTTTCAGACCAGTTTATTACAGTACACTAACTTTCGGTCGCCAGCTCCAACAGTTGCAGGTAGTTAGTTAGCATAAGGATGCGTGTTGGTAGCTGATTAACTGGTCAAATAAACAGACAAATCACAATCTGGTAATAGATYATTTTTGTGAGAGCGGTGTGTAACAGCAGTATCACATTCAAGGTTGTGCTGTTGTGCTGAATATCAGTACACCTGTGATATTTTCGGAACTTGGCTTGCGTTTCGTGCCTACGATTGCATCATAGCCGTGCTGATATTCACTACAACAGCACTGCATCTTGTGTGACATTTGCTTAATTATACAAATGCCTATCATTTACCATTCGTCCACTTTCTTCTGCTCTAGCTCTGTCCTATGTGTGTGTGTTTTACGTTTTGGATCTGCATTTGTCTAGTTATTCTACAGTAGCTGTGCATTTTGTGGTTTTGTCAGAGTAATAGATCTGTTTATGCTGACTGAGCCCGTTTGCCTGTGCTTCACCCGTTATCGACAATAACCATGAGATTTGGAAAATCCCAAGGGAAAAAGTAATGCACCCAAATCCAGCTGGCTTTAACTGTGCATTACTTTACAAGGACGTGCTGAGAAAGTAATACTGGTTTTAATAGACGAACGGNGGTTTTTAGTCCGGATGGCTTAGTTTATCAACAAGCTGTGATTTTACTGTCATAATTTCCAAACACTCTTTCAGCATTTTGAGAGCTAGAACTGTAATCTTGATAGACTTTCTCATCATAAAATCTTGGTAAATGTTATCAAAAAAAAAACATTCATTTCATAGAAACGAGAATGCTTAAATTAATGGCAAGGTCTCTGGGTGTATTTGTTGATATCATTACTGTTGCCAAAGTGTCTGTCAGACTTAATAAATCAGATTTCAGGTGCTAAATTAATCTATTCGCATTGAGCCCATGCTGTATTTTGCAATTTGGGGTAGAAATGCAACAAAATGCAAATGTATTAAGGCAGTCATGCTTCAATAAATAAACTTACCAGTATTATTAGTACACCGTTTCATGGGTGTTATCAGGTTGCATGTGTTTTTACAAACACACACACACTAAGTAAATCAGTTCCATCTCTGGCGAGAGATGTGAGAAGGAGGGCCAGTAAAGTGTATGTGAGACAGTGAGCCAGTACTTGCCGGAGGTGGACAGTAGATCCTTTACACCAGTCTGTGAGTTCAGTAAACAAGGTGAGTCAATGCACTTGTTAAAGATTGCAGATAATGAAAATATGGGAATATATATATATATATATATATTCCCATATTTTCATTATCTGCAATCTTTAACAAGTGCATTGACTCACCTTGTTTACTGAACTCACAGACTGGTGTAAAGGATCTACTGTCCACCTCCGGCAAGTACTGGCTCACTGTCTCACATACACTTTACTGGCCCTCCTTCTCACATCTCTCGCCAGAGATGGAACTGATTTACTTAGTGTGTGTGTGTTTGTAAAAACACATGCAACCTGATAACACCCATGAAACGGTGTACTAATAATACTGGTAAGTTTATTTATTGAAGCACGACTGCCTTAATACATTTGCATTTTGTTGCATTTCTACCCCAAATTGCAAAATACAGCATGGGCTCAATGCGAATAGATTAATTTAGCACCTGAAATCTGATTTATTAAGTCTGACAGACACTTTGGCAACAGTAATGATATCAACAAATACACCCAGAGACCTTGCCATTAATTTAAGCATTCTCGTTTCTATGAAATGAATGTTTTTTTTTTGATAACATTTACCAAGATTTTATGATGAGAAAGTCTATCAAGATTACAGTTCTAGCTCTCAAAATGCTGAAAGAGTGTTTGGAAATTATGACAGTAAAATCACAGCTTGTTGATAAACTAAGCCATCCGGACTAAAAACCTGACATCGAGACAGTGGGAAGGTTTGTAGCTACATGACCTTGTAAAAGAAAGAAGATTCATCCTTTCAGGTTACATTTATATTTAGGCACATCATTATTATTATTATTATTATTATTATTATTATTATTATTGTTGTTGTTGTGGCTAAGATGGCTAAGATTCTACAGTAGGTTGTTGATCTGGAGATCCGGATTCGTGCCCTGCCGTCTTTGGGTTGCTACACCCCATACTATCTGGCCACTGGATGCAGGATCAGGAAGGGCATCCGGTGTAAAACCTGTTCCAAGTTGTGTGTTGATCGGATGGTCCTGTGTGGTGACCCCTTGATGGGAGCAGCTGAAAGAAAGTTATTATTAACTCATCATTATTACATTTTCAATTAATGCAGATGGCCCAGTCCCTCCTCTCCTGTATCACTTACGCTATTACTTGTTTTTTAAGAATCAGACTGACAGTTTCCTTAAAAATCCCATTTTTCAAATGAATTTGGGCTCCAGTCATTTCTAATGGAAAGTTAAAGAGGGGAAAGTCAGAGTGACTCAACAACAACAACAAAAAAAAACTACCTCATATCCCCCTTGCGAGTGCACGCTCAGTTTTGCAGTCACCCCAATAAACAGAGAGCCGGGTCTCCTGCCTTGTTTAAACCTTAAATGGAGGAGATTTGTCAAACTATTTGGGAGCTATAAAGCATTGTTTGGGAACTGACCAAAAAAAAAAAAATGTTGTAGGAATTCGTTCATTTTATTTTGCACTGTAACACACACACTTACTCAAATGAACGCCATCTAGCAATTTTTCTTTTTCTTGCACAATTGTTTTGTTTTTGCACTATATTTTACTGCAGCTATTTGTACAATAGCCCTTTCTTTGCTGCTATTACAACACAAAATCTTTACAGCATTTCCCATC
>QMIH01003053.1:24454-37203 GCA_003987875.1 Clarias batrachus
GATGGCTTTGTAGATTTTTTTTTTTTCATTTCTTCCTTTGAGAGTCTATGAGAGCTTTCTGACTTTCATGCACACACTTACGATGTCATGTAATCTCCTCTGCGGGCATGAGAACGCGGGAAATGCATACCAAGCCGTGCAGCACGAAACGGATCAGCACCCTGGTGCTTTTTTTTGCTTTCAAGTTTTCTTCAGAAGTTTGTGTGTGCAGGTTCAGAGGTGGTAATTACATTGTGGTGTGTGTTTAAGTGATTGTAAGAGAAAAAAATGGACATGGTGGGAAATCTCCTTTGGTTTTAATTATTTTTTTTTCTCATATCAGTCTTTTATCAACTACAAAAATATTATTTAGTTGAAATTATGAATAATTATTGTTTAAATCAGCCCTTATACCCTAAAAGTTACAATTATTCCCACAGGGATAGGAATATCAGTTTGACCTTCACCGAAGCTTAATTTTTTTTGCTAAAAATATAAAGAAAATAATGGGGGGGGGGATCATGCATCAACATATTAATTTCCAATTAATAATTCCAATTCGAAGTTAAATAATATATTTTCAGGTTAAAATTTTAAAATATAATTAAGTAAATTAAAATAAACTTAATTTAGAAAATTGGCACAATATCAATATATAAATGCAAAACAAAGGCAAAAAAAACATTGTGTGTATGTGTGTGTGTTAGCATTAGCTAGGCTGAAAATAGTTTCCCTTCTTTTAACCTAATTTAGTTAATTACGAGCTTTAACCTGATGAGCTGAAGTAAGTAAATAATTAAATGATTTAGAATKACCTAAAAACAAAAGGGAAAATTTCATGTAGTCATTAGTCCCACATAATTGCCACTTGATGATACACACATCTGTATTATAGAGTAGATTATATTTAATATCAGTAGATATTCAWACTCTGAATGAATGTACTCTCTTAAGAGCCATTAAGCATATGTTAATCAACAGTCTCTAGTCTTGGGGTAATTAGATGGGTAKGTGGGATGAGTAGGTGGGTTACGCGTTTTGGGGCGTRGTGTCCTTGTCAAACAAAGGCAGTAGTAATATAASTAATATTAGTGWATTAACCATAATATAGGTGAGCTGTCCAGTTAGAAGAGGGGAAGAAAAAACRGGTTGGCAGAAAGGAATGCCTCTGTTATATTKTTCCTCATTTGAACCAATTCTAAAGCAAACCAGTTTAAAAGTATTGGTCTGTTTTTTTAAGGAAAGTRGTGCTTGCAATTATTAGACCTTCACCATATTTCTTGCTTTTTTATTTTTGCAAACAATGTAGTCTTGTGGAATAGTTTGAGAGACTATTTTGTCACCCTGTACCTGAGCAGTTTCAGATGAATGTTTTTTGTTGTCGTTTCTTAAGCCACACCATGACCTATGAATCATTCAAGCATGAAAAAAAACATCTAGCTGAAGACATGAACTAGTGAGAAACAGGTGCAGATGATGACAGATGATCAGGCCGGTGATTAGTATACTTGTGATGCTGAATGATGAGTGGTTGGAACAGATGAGRGGGAAAATGAGGTTGCTGTTCAGGTTGTTACATAAACAACCTATTTTTAAATTGTATCTTTAGCCACTTTGCAGCCTGGTACAGTAAAACATTTTCTTCCATTTCTTCCATTTAATTTCCAGTATGAAGTACTGTGCTTTGTGACCAATTTGATACAGAAGACCTACTGTAAAAAGCTGGATGCAGGATATTAGGTTTGGTGTAGCAATCTTAGAATCCTCTACAATCTGTGTAACGAGCCATAATATTCACAGTCAGTGTCTACACCTTGCAGGAAAGTGAACAGTCACGGATATGATCGCAGCAGCGTGTGATCCAGTGCGGAAGCTTGCTTTGGTTCGGCACCATGGAGAACAAGAGGTTTCCCTCAGTTTCTCATTTCGTTCTACTGTTTCAGATTGTATAAAGCATTTTCATAGGTTTTAAAGCGTGGTAAAAACCATGTAAGTTTACTGGACAGTCTGTGGTTAGTTTTTTTGTACTTGCTGATCTTTGTGATAGCATATGCTAAAAAATATTGATTATTTAGATGAGGCCAAAATTCTATATACTGTATATACCAAGGCTAAAAACCATTCATACTCAAATTTTCACAGCCCCACACATTGCTTAATAACAAAACCTCAATTGGTATCAATTGGGCTTGAGGTCCACCTTAATGCCACCTTAAATAACTACAGTGGAACCTTGGATTACGAGCATAATTCGTTCGTTCATTTGTGAGAGAGTGACGCTCGGTGTCAAAATAAGAGTCGCATGTGTGATACATGATACTCGGCGCTCGTAAACTAATTCTTGCTYGGTTTACGAATAAAAATTTAATAAAAATCTTTGCTCGGTTTGCGGAACACTCGTAAACCACGTTACTTGCAATCCGAGGTTCCACTGTAATAATAATATTTTTCAGGTACTGAATCCATGTGAATAAGTACTAAAGATGGAAATCACCAAGGACCCACCAGATACAATATTATGACAATAACTAGATGCAGATTTGATTAATATTGTAATTCTGTAGTTATCATAATTTTATAAATATCCCAATGCAATTCACATTTACAATTCTAACCAAATTTAGCAAATAATCTGCTCCTGCCACACAGGATGCTGTGCTGCCTGGCAATGTGTGAAGAGTTTAATGTGTACCACCTGTATGAGGCAACAATTATTGTATATATAAATGATCAGATATATAAAAAAAACAAAAATATTTTGAAGTCAGTGTGGCTGCACAAGAGAATAGTAATATGTGGCTGAATCGATTTTTTTTCATCTCCCAGCTCTACCAGGTACTGAAAGGTGACTGGATCATGCTCTGGAATGACCTTGCACAAATTATGTACAGTACTGTGTGAGGGTGAATACATATTTGCTGTTGCTGATGGTGGTGGTGGTGCTTCAAATCTTCAATGTTAATTGAAAATTCAAATTAAACTTATTCCAACTCTACACAATAAAAATGTGTGAAGGCTCAAGGGGTGTAAATACAAATGACAGGACCTGTATAATATCCATATTCCTTGCTACCTACTTCCCTGAGAACTAAGCTCCATAGTTCTTCACAGCAGATCTACTTTTATACCCATGTGCAGTTCTTGAGATGAGCATTCTTCGTCTGTAATTATGCCTCTGACTTTCAACCAAGCACCTGCAAAGATGTTGAGCCCAAGGCGACGAACCACCATGGAACTAATATCAGAACAACTTTAAAGAAAGGGTTATCCAAGATAGAATAATMTCATTCCATCAATATATCATCAGATTTCATTCGGCAGATGGCAAAGGATTAAGTCATCACTCCGTTTGAAAGAACTGATGCACACACTGCACTTATGCAGTGCATTATTAAATTCTTCCTTGAGCATATCTGCTCTCGTCAAGATTTTGACAGATGATGTTGATGGGTGGACTTTTCAAAAAAAAAAAATATCCGCAAAGAAAAACTAGAAGTGAAGGTATGATGCAGAGTGAATTGGGCTTGTCTTTTTTTTATATGCAAACTAAAGGTTATATCTTAAACACTGGACCCCAAAAGCACGACGTGAAAAGAGGACATGTCTACATCGATGCTTGCTTTATCACAAATAATGATAACTAAAGCTGATAAAGCTCTTTATTGAATAAGAATCAGATGAAGGAATATTCAGGTAATAAAATCTATGAGCCCCATGTCACTGCTTCAGACGTATCTGCGAGTGACACTCCTATTAGTGCCACCAAGGTTGATGTCTCATTGTATGCTGAATAACATTTAATGAGGGGGAAAAAAAAATCACTTCCTGGTCCATGATCATGATGGACTAACCTGTCTCTAGAGACATGAGTCCCTTTGTGGTACTTCACACAGAACACACACACACAGCAGCTGGTCAGTTACTTGAGAGCCCTGACTGGTCGATAGGTTTATTAATTCATCTCGGAGTCAATACCTTTGGCAGGAATGCTACAGTAGGTTTGGCCAGAGCATGACGTTTAAAAGCCTTAAGATCTCTAACACGGGTACGTCATGCTTACGGCTGTTGCATACGGTTTGCCGACTCACCTAACCATACTGTATTGACTGCCAAAATAAATTTAAAAAGCCTGTGAGAGTGCAATCTTTGTTTTATGTAAGAGTCAGAAATGAACCCCACCTTTAGGAAACGGTTTGAGTGGTGTGCGTGCTCCCAGTAGCAAACCATTAAACTGTTTGTGGTRTACGCTTCTACAGCTTCTACACTTTTAAGCTACAGTAGAACCCACAAAGCGATGTTTGTAGGAGAGTCTGTAAAACACAGGAATATAGTACAGAATGCAAGAGAAAGGTGTTATGCTCAGAACATGCATACTCTCTCTCTCTTATGTATCACAATTCCATTCATATATCGTCACACTGACTCCAAAATAAAGCAACTTAAAAAAAAAAAAAAGAAAAACGTTTTACATTTATAATAGAGATGCACCAGTCAGTCGGACGGTGACCGGCAGGTTTTTCATCTCAGCCATCATGCATAACGCCCGATCAGGCTTGGATGAACACAGAGGCATTTTTAATAGCGTTACTTCATCAAAACTCACACATCCGATCAGTCTTTTTCTCCAAACTCATCACGCACACGCTCACACCAGTCTCGCAACACTGCGAGTGCAAATTCGCGCAACTGCTCAACACATGCTCATTGTCAAGTCGGGTTCTTACTGTAGATGTTGGAGGCGTTTGAGGCAGCAAAATGGCACCATTTCTTTATAATCCTCAGGTGGTTGTCTCTAAACTATTCACACGTTTCCATCCCAGGTGGGTTAGAGATAACAGTCGTGAAGGATGACAACAGAAATACCTACCGCTCAGAGAAAATGTAGATTAATGACCTTTTCAGATACTTACAGAATCCCAATATAAATCGAATCATCGTGGCATCATGTATACTGTGGTGGTACTAGTAATGAGCCCGGTCCTACAGATGGTATCCAACTGGAGTAATGGTTTCACCACCTTGTCTCATGGCGACAGCATTTGGGTTTGTACGTTTGCTGGCTTTTTACCGCCGAGTGGCGCTATAGAACTATAGACCGACGCCTCAGGCCTTAGTTCATTCTCTCAAAGATTAATGAGCCACTGCTCCTTTAGAGCTTCACGTCGTAGCGGATAAAATCAAGTGAAACATTGTAGTTAAACGAAATTCATCACCACAGTGCTAAAATTACAGTACACATGTAGAATAAAAATTAAATTAAATCTTATTAGGATCGCGTTTAAGCAAAGTAAACGTTAACATAGTGAACCTTTAGATTTTATCATGCGTAACACTAGCCTAGCCGGAAAATAGACTCTGGGTGTGCATCAGAAAAAGTGAATGTGTTATTGTCAGGTTAATGTGCAAAAACTATATAATAAAACTATATAATCTACATAGCCTTTATAAGACTCTACTTTTATTCAAGTGCACTCACGATGATGACAAAACCTTATGATTTTGTAAAATAATGAATATACTTAAACAGGGCGTGCTATTCTGTATCGTTTTCGGTGAACTTGAGCACGTCATACATAAGAGTGAGAGTGAGCTGTAGATCTGACCATCTGTATACTGTTGTATCCTGGCCTAAAGAACTTCTGTACGTGAATTATCCATCCATGACAGAAAGTTTTGTGTTTCTTTGCAAACTTGCCCTTAAACATTACAGAAAGACACCTAAATATATCACCTTGTTTCAATCCATCCATTGTCTCTACCACTTGTCCTTTGTAGGAATCCCAGGAAACGTAGGACACAAAGCGCAGGGTGCACCCTTGATGAGGTGATGACTCATTCCAGGGTACTAACATACACATTTAGTGTTACTGTACATCATGGGCGATTTGGAAATGCAAGCCAATTTCACTTTTATGTCTTGAGACTGCGGGAGGAATCTCAACACACACACACACACACGCACACACACACAACCCCAAACCCTGGCGGTTCTAGTTGACACTGATAACCACTAAGCTTCTAAATTTTGTCTTAGATCATTTAATGTCTCCTCAATCAAAAACTAGTCTAGGTAATGGGAACAGATGGCRSAGAAATTCTTTTTGCAAGCTTCAGCAATGGCATGTGAGGCAGCTGAACTTGTCTTCATCTGTTAACAGGCCCAAGTGACACCTTGTTTCCATGACTCCCATAACTTGAAGTGCAGTCGGTACGATCTCGGTGCCCATTGAATTTTCTGTTATCTCCTTAAGGGCGAGAAGCAAATGTGCTATAGTGCTCGAAATACAGCATCATATGTTTCTGCTGTCTCTTATTGAGGGCTTTATGCTGCACACGCAAGGCTTCAGTCCTAATGAAGCCACTGGTCTCTCAACCAAGGCACTGATATCAAGCCTCATACACTTGGCTTATGGCCACTAGCTGCTCCTTTGTTCAACACTTCAATACAGTAAAGGCACTCACACTTCTTCTTCTTCTTCTTCTTCTTCTTCTTCTTCTGTGGAGCTAATAGGCTGTGTTTTGTATTTGTTTCTTGTTATTTCTGCAGCAGCAATGTGGCTAAAAGGAATACATTCTTCTTTATAGCAGGGTTTCTAGCCATGCCTAATGCACATTCCACTCACCACAGTGGCAAAAATAAGAAATAATAAAAAAAATCAAAGGATGGATGAATGCTCAGCATCATTTCCACAAACACGCCACCCTCAACTTTTATTCTGCATTGAGGTCAGGGTTCTCTAAGTGGCTGCTGAAGATGCTCTGGTCTCAAGCAGTTTGGCCATTAATTGTGTTAATCAACTAACTTTTTGTGATGAAACCGAACACCTCTTTCTGAAATCCAAAAAGTTAGTGGAAGTTAAAGTTAAAGAAAAGCTTTTTTTTTGCAGATTTTTTTTAGTTACTTAGATTAAATAGATTAGGCTCAAATAGCGCTGCGAGTGAAACTCCTTACTTTCATTTGGTGCTTTCCGATGAAACATGCTGCAAATCAAACTGCCCTGGTGGTCTGGAATGAAAAGAACGAAATCATCTCTCCTTATGTTCCCTGTCGTTTTTTTTCTCCCCCCCCCCGTCATACTGTATACTCTGTAATTGCTTTCAGTAAATGTCATAAAGTGCACTTGCAATGCACAAGTACAGACATTAGAAAACAAACAAACAAAAAAAGCAACGTCCTCTTCTTTCTYTTTTAGTTCACACATATCTATCTACTGTATGTATGTAGGAGTTTTRGTGCTTCTTACAAGGATATATAAGAGGCCACATAACATGACCTCTTGCTTAATCATAGTAACACGCTGCACTTCAAAAGACYGAGTAGAAAAGTCTATACTGTAGTTTTATACTATAATATATACTAGATGTGCTGAATTTAATTGCACACTCATAAGCGCGTTTTAAAAAATGTACAACACCTGCTTTGTTGAATTTTGGAATGAACGAAAAGTTTTACGTGTTACCGTGAAGTGCGCAGGATCAAGTCACGTTTATTAAGTAGATCTCAATTGCACACTCATACAGTATGCGCATATTAAAAACCGTACAGCGCCATGTGTTGATGAGGAACTAATAATTTTTTCAAGATGGATTTTTTATGACATAAGGGCGTTTTCGTTTAAATTTCAAAGTAGCTAATGTTCTGGCCTGATTGTSATGAAACACAGCCTATTTGTTACCTCAGGCTCGGCCAAACACGTGTGTGAAAACCTCATTAAAATGAATTCAGTAGTTTGTACGTGRTGCATGCACAAACAAACAGACAGACAAAAATTGCAGAAACCATCTTGATGTGATTTTCTCCCAAATATCTTCAGTGTACAGACATGCCAACTTTACAGTTTTATTATATGTACAGATTCAGGAATTTGTAATAAATTATATATGTTTTAGACAGGTAAAAATTATAATCTAAGTATATAATWCATTTTATAATCTCAAGTCTGTACATACACATGTTGAATATTTATTTATTCGATTATGAACATGAATATATTTAGAAAGTAGCTATTCATTTTATCTATTTTATCTAATTACATTTTCCTGATGGTATCCATGCAGTAGTGAAATGCAGTGGTGGCTCAGAGGGTAAGGCACTGAGTTACTGATCGGAAGATCGGCGGTTCGATTCCCAGCTCAGCCAGGTTTCCATTGTTGGGCCCTTGAGCAAGGCCCTTAACCCTAACTGCTCCAGGGGCGCTGTACGATGGCTGACCCTGCGCTCTGACCCCAGTTACACTGGGATATGCGAAGAAGGAATTTCACTGTGCTGTAATGTATATGTGACAAAAATAAAAAGGCTTTAGGCTTTAAATGCTGGGATAAGTGCATTGGTATAGCAGGTGATTAGAGAAATCAAGGTAGTCTTTGCTCTCATACCTGTGTTCTGTATATTTAAAAGTCCCGCTTTGACTTGAACGCCCCTCATATATATATATATATATATATATATATATATATATATATATATATTAGCCTTTCTACCCAAAAAGATGCATAAATACAGTATGTCGCTGTATTCATTCTTGTTGTCTAGCACTTAACGTTCTGACTTCACTGTCACTTAACGAATATCAGCCGTGGCACCACATTTAAGAAACACTTTAKGTAAATGTAATTGGTGCATATATTTGACGATGAACAAGAGAACCCAGAAAATATATTCTGGCAAACATAAGATGCAAGGAATAGGTTTAGACACACTTCACTTGCGTGTTGTGGTTAATCTAACGGAACGCATCTTCCCTATATCAGACATTAGTCATGCTGTTACTCGCGCAAACTAACTCAACAACAGATTGCATACAACAGTAATCATAGCAGGCAGCATTAAAAAAAAAAAAAAAATGCTGCAGCACACCAAATGCTGAGACTTTACAAAAGGATACTTTAATGATTGCTGATGTAAAGCGTATGTTGTTGCTTTACTTGTTCAATTATGGATTCTTGTGCCTACGCTCTAAAAGAATAAAAGCCTATGATTGCATTAAAAAGAAAATCTGACATGTGCTAACTAGCACAGAAAGTGCATGTTTATTTTTGTCTCCCACGGCCACCTTCTTTAAGTTTTCAGAGATGGGTAAAAATGTGTACTTGAAATGTACAAGTACAACCACTCTGAATGGAAAAAGAAATAATAATAATAATAAAAAAAAAAACCTTTAGAAGGTGAAATAATTGTAAATGCTTCTCATGAATCAAATGTATGATTTCTTAACAAAGAAATGATTTCTTGAATTTTTTACTAATTTCAAGATTTCAAGTATCTTAATTTATTGGCCAATTTGTAGCTACAAGGAAAAATGTCAAATTAGCAAAATTTAATTTGACTTGAATCTAGTCAAATTTATACTAAAATGCCTTAAAATAAGACTACAACAATTAAAATATAAGATTATTAAGCTTCCTCCTAGTCAACCTAAACTAAAATATTTAGCAAAAAAAATCTTGTTTTCTATACTATGAATAAAAAAAAAGGTTTTGTCTGTACATCAGTCAGAACTCTTTTTCAATTTTTATTGCTTCATGCACTGGAGGACCTGAAACCAGTCATTTTCTGTCTGATTGAATTGAATTTAACAGAAGTGAATGAAACTTTGGCATCACTTAGGTATTTGTTAAACCTGCACCATAAATGAAATCAAAATGTTGAGTAGAGGGGAAATTATGAGCAGTTACGTGCCAGATTATGTCACAGCACCTACTGTAGAGCTGTTTTGACTAATTTACTGTAGCGCTTTTTCCCTCCAAGTCCCCCTGGGACTTTACATATAGCGTGGCTATATGCATCACTCAGCAGAGCCAATTAACACAATAGTTTAATCAGCACGTGTTGGCCTCCCTATTGSTATAAACATATCTATTAAAACATCATTTTATCATGCAAAAAAGTTTATCAAGGCAAAAAAATAATCATATTTCTTTGTATTAATACGTTAGACAGAGAGTTCTAGGCAGACATGTACGTGGACTTCAAACTCAAATAATAATATCACTGATTACGTTAAAGCTTATCATCTTATTTTTAGCTTCAACCTTTTAACTCTTTCTAAAAATTATTTTTCCATCAACAGCAGGTACAAACACTAGTTATAGATAAATGTAACATTATTTAATATATTTTCATTAGGAAAGGTGTCATTTTTTTTTGCAAAAAAAAATTTAAGCTTGACAAAAAAAGTTTCAAGATATTTATCATATTTTTGGTAACATTTTTGGAGTACTGTCAAACAAGCAATGCCTTTATTTTACTTTTATTTTAGGTTCTGGAGCAGAATAAAAATTAAAACATTCCGTCTGCTTTTATGATCCAACTCCAAACTACGTTTCAAAAAACTACGTTGAAAAAAAAGTTAATTTCATTCCTTTTAACATGTTGTTTGTAGGGATAATGAAAAAATGCTAATAAATAATAATAATGAAAAAAAAAACCTTAAATAAATAACTCATTTAATGAAATAATGTCAAACAAGGTTAAAAATTGATCAATTGAGTTAACAAATTCTGCATTTAAAAGTGCATAGACACAGTATGCTTGCTCAGGGGATGATGTATTGGGTTATTTGGTCAAGCTTTTTTCCTGCAAAAAAAAAAAAAAAAAATAAAAAAAAGAAGATTTTAACCCTACATGGTGTTTAATTGACCCTGTTTTCTTTTTCTTTTTCCATTTGTGACCTGAAGTCGATGAACATTACAACTTGTGCTGCATGTTTGAAATGATGGATTGAAATAAATCATGGTCGAAAAATGGGTTGCGTGAAATTAAAACATAATATTATACCACAGCAGGGTTGAATGCTCAATTCAGGATGCAGGTAATAATTTTCAATAATGGCACAGCTCTGAGAGTAGTTACTGTAATATAATTGAAATGTGTATATTATGTTCTTGGCTTTAATACTTTGTTATCCATGTACAACTCATTCAGCTGAACATGTGTAGTGGTGAACTTGACATAATGTGATAATGATAATAATAAACAGTAATAAACAGTAATAAACAGTAATAAACAGATATAAACAGCTGTTTTTTCTAAACCTAAATGTATCATTACTGAAATCTGAGGAGGCATTTTGTATCTGTCTGGCACTTTTGCTACAGCGAGTCTTCAGGACATTATGATTTCTGGGTTCTCGGTAACATTTCAAATAAATTTTCTCTCATACACTTACGAGTGTTAATACCTAGGGGCTGATTTGATTTGTACTGCAATTCTGTTAGTATCACGATTTTATAAATAGCTTTGTTTTTTTTTTCAGGTTTCATTACAAAAATTTGCAAATGTTTGCTTCAACCACGCGTGTGAATAGTTTATCGTGCACCACCTGTAGGATTATATAGGAACAGCAACATTTTACCACCTCAAAAGCACACACTAATCAATGGATTTTGATTGATGAATTTCCACATCTGTGATAGTCAATAATTTCCCCCCCTCTATCTTTAGTAGTTAAAGGCAATTACGATTTTGGTGGCGTTTTTGTTCCTGGTAAAATATCATTCACAAAGTCASAGGCCTATTTCAGTGGCTAAGATTCTGAGCATAAGGTTGTGAGTTCAAATCCTCTAACTGTCAYAGACCTACAGTATTATGGGGTCCATCGGTCAGGCCTTCATGATTGCTTGCTCAGTACACACACAAAAAATTATTAATTAAATTGAATTAATATATTAAAAAAATAAACAATTCTGGTTCTGACATTGATATTGATATTATGTCTGTTTTAGTAAAATTCATTCAGACACATTTTTTTTTCTCTCTCTCTCCAAGCAAAGCGAAATAATACTCTCATAATCCGGTTGAAATTAACATTCATTTAAAGCTGCGTGAAGGCATCAATCAAACGCAAAAGAAGAAGAGATAATAATTATTCATAACAGTCATAACAGTTCTAAACAGATCACCAGTATAATAAAATAAATCTGCCGCAAAGTTACACACCCGCCGGAGGATTAAAGAGTGAGTGAGGACAGTGAGTAGTATAATCCAAAGAGGGGGGAAGAAAACATTTTTTTTTGCTTGTGATTATTTGCTGTGGCTTTAAAATATTTGCATTGAGTTTAATTATGTTGCATATTCCTTCGAACATTCAAAGCCCAGAAACCTGATAGAGAGAAACGTGTACGTGAGAGGGAAACACAGAGAAAGGTTCTCAATCACACATGTTGTACCATTATATATACAGTATATACACGCCATATAGACACTGTAACACTTTATATCCAGTATCTCTTTTCTCTTCCTTTTTTTTTTTACTTCTTCCCTACTTTTGTATCAATAATGATTCTTCTTTGACTCTTTCTTTTTTGACTCTTCTCATTTTTTAATTTTATTATTACAGTGGAACCTTGGATCGCGAGTAACGTGGTTTACGAGCTAAGGTAAACCGAGCTAAGATTTTTAATAAATTTTAAATCGGAAACCGAGCAAGTATTAGTTTACGAGCGCCGAGTATCACGTATCACGTATGCGACTCTTATTTTGACACAGAGCGTCACTCTCTCACCTTTTCACCCCCTTACGCCCCAACAACCCCCCGCTAGCCTTCACAAACACACAGAAACTCTTCTCTGTTGCGATTCTTTTCAAAGTTAAGGTGGTTCATTTGTTGTTGTTTCTTTTTTTTTTTTTACTTTACCGCAGTGATTCCCTTAGTATCGCTCACACCAAATCAGAGAGATTTCTTTTTTCCCTGTTAAAACAGTGTTTCCGTTGTGTGTGTGTGTGTGTGTGTGTGTGTGTGTGTGTGTGTGTGTGTGTGAGAGAGAGAGAG
>QMIH01003054.1:25573-30573 GCA_003987875.1 Clarias batrachus
TTCTTGTACCAAAACAGATGATGAATCAATTTGTATCAGCTCATCTGAGTGACTCTCATAATAGCTGTTCACAGAGAGACTGGTTCGCTTCCTGAATCATAGTTCAAGTTAACAGCAAGATTATTATTAACAAATGTAACAGGTTCGACCCTTTGTGCACGGGTGGCACCACAGACACACGGACACGAGGCGGGAAAAGAATTAACGGTTTATATAGAAAACAATGGGGAAGGAAAGGGTTAAAGAAGAGAGCAAGGATAAAAGGGGAAGAAAATAAGTGAATATGTGCACGTGCAGGTCCATCGGCAGTGCCCAGCTGGCATGCGGGCACATAGCTGGCAAAAGGCGGCAGGTAGAGTGGCAGAATGGAGCAGCTTTACCTCTTCAGCGGCGGGGATGTGAAGACGGCTCTGCGCAGGACTGAAGGTGCTGCGGGAGCTCGAGCAGCTCTTTGCCACGCTGTCCTCTCATCACCCCGTCGAGTGCCACTCTCACGCTTTGCTGTGCTTCCGGATCCTGGACTAAACTCAGCGCTTCGCTTTTATAATGTGGAGAAAGCCTGCAGAAGGAGGGCCTGCGTAATTAGGAAGCAGGTAGTGGGGGCGGTGCCTACAGTGTGAGCGAGGAGCGATAATAGATTGAGGTGCACGCCTGTCACTGACTCACGACGTGACACAAATTATCAGGAGGTATGAGGAGAAACACTAAAATGAATAAACATATATAAGGGAGAAATAAGTCAGCCTCAACGATTTCAATGAATCAGTCATTCAGACATCCTGATGGTAAATAATCCTAATTTTGTAAAATCCTCAACAGAATGGAGTTCACAGTCCAATACGGTGGAAAACTAATTTTCCACTGACAAAATCGCATCCTGTCACGATTTAAAGATGCAGAGAAAACACTGTTAGATTAAGTACTTCTTGGGCGCGGTTAAGTTTTTTGGACACATGATGTCAGTGTTGTGAAAGGGGACAGAGATCTAGTCAAGTGGATTGGTATGCTTTATATTATATATTCTTGTCAAAGGCGTATAAGACTCACTTTGTCGGACTGAAGAACAAACTGGACTTGCGAACGAGCTCCTGGAATGTCTGGTGTTCATATTGTACACGCAAGTTCTCAAACATATTCCCGGAACAAAGGTTACTGCAGATTCCTGCAAAAGGAGACAATCGTCTGACGTAATGCCGAAACAGTACATGAGCAGAACTACAAAATTTCATAACAAAAGACTTTGTTACTTCATGCTGTCTTACTAAATCTTTCTCGGGATTGAACCTGCCATTTTTTAAAAACTCGGCCCTCGTTCACAATCGCTTCTGTATGAGCTCAACTATGAATAATCCCTGCAACTCTTCAAGAGACAACAACACAACTTCCTTTTCACTACTGGGAACACGTGACCCACACATGTGCATTCAAGACACGCAAGCTACTGTATATTTTAGCGCATACCGTATTTATCAAATATTTCGCTGCTTGCCAATGTGTGAATAGTTTAGAGCACCCCCTGCAGGAACATAGGGGAACAGCAACATTTTACTCAAATGCAAATCTATAGTGATGTATTATAATTATATATTTTTATAACTAATTTCTATTTTGAACTCAGTGTGGGGATACATGATTTGTCACACACAAGAATTTCAACATGCAACTGTATCAACATCTTCCTCATCTCTCCTTATTACTGTATTTAGTCATTCTGTTGTTGATGTTATCTGGTCCACATACTTTGGGGTTTGAGATGTGTAATCTCTGGAATTTGGGTGTGTTTTGATTGTGTTTTCATTTTCCATTCTGTCGAATGTTTCCTATGCTCCTGGTGATCGCAGCTTTAAAAATATTTTTCCAGATTGTTCCGTGTTTAATTCTGTGTTCATATAATATCCTTCATTCTTTTTTTGTGTATGAAATGTGTTTAGAGTTGCGGTGTTTTGCACGCTCTGTATTGCGAGTTTGTCGGGTCTCTTTGTGACTTGTTTCTTGTCAGACTTAACTCACGAGGTTTAATGTTATAGATTGTTGATAACCAGGTTAATTCCTCAGAATTTTATCGTATAACATGCATGTATGTAGTCATATCAGTGGCTGAACTTGGGTCAGTGTCAGAGCTGGACACGGTGTTACAGGTTTGTAACGATGTCACTGTCTCGGTTGCTATTTGAAGTCTGTTAATTATAAACTTTTGCAAGTTTTTCAAATTTATTTTGGTCTAAGGATCATCTTTAGTTCTCTCTCTCTCACACACACACACGCACACATCAGAACCTATATTTCCTGCAGTCAGATTGATTAGGTGAGTTCGTGCCTCGTCGAAGTTGATTTCCCTTGGAGGTTTTTCTGGATCTGATGGTGACGAGTCCATGAAAACTGTCACCAGCCCACACTGAGCTTCACCCTGAGATCATTAATCAACTGGATTCATATCAGTGTTACACCATTTATATAAAATTCTGCCCTGTCATGTCAGGCAGTGTGCAGGAGAAGTACATTAGGAGTCAGAACCCAGCGTTCAGGTGTTTTACCTCCAGAACAAAAACTCCTTCCATCAGGCAAGAGAGCAGACACACTGCTCATTCAGTATATACAGCAGAACCTCAGCATATGAATTTTATCTGTATTAAATCTTGCACAAAAGGCAAAAAAAAAAAAAACATAACCTTGCTTTGCTTGGTCTTCAGTCGAAACAAACAGTGCCGGGACGTGTGCACGGCCGACTCAGTCACTCGTATGCCAAAAATGCTTTGTATGCTGACGCAAATCATAAGGTGAAGATTTGCACGGCAGGACATCACTGTGCCGAGCTACTGTGCGGAGCTACTGTATCACCGCGGTCTGAAAACGATTCCTCGCACTTCAAATCACACTGACACACTCTGAGTCCTGGAATATGTTTGTATCATTTGTGAAGAAGAAACCCTCCATAGATGCGTTCCCTCCAATCCTCCAGCACTGCTCGCCTCATCCCACCATCTCTCAGGGCTCGAGGGCGGCATTCATCCAGACTCTTTTTCTGTTCTGGCACCTAGGTGGTGGAACGATAAAAATAAATCGTTCCCCCATAAAAAAAACCCTCTTCCCAGTTGTGTTAGACTAATGGCACTTAGTTATTGACCTAGTTAACCCAGTGTAAGTATCTATCCAGTGATGTAAACTTTAAAGCACTTTTTGTAAGTCGCTCTGGATAAGAGCGTCTGCTAAATGTAAATGTGATGTGCTGGTGATTCAGTACATTCAGGTGGTCATGTGACTTCATTTTATTTCCACATAGCGTTGCTGAGTCTAGAGCTGAGCGACTGAAGCAACCCCAGATCATAACACTGTCTCCAGAGTCTTGTACGGTGGACACTATGCATGATGGGAGCATCGCTTCATGCGCTTCCCTACTAACTAATCTTTGTTTGCGGACATCAGCGGGCTGTTTGTGTGCACGTCCCCATCCCCAGTCAGACCAGCACTAATAAGTCAGGAGAGGTGTGGTGTTTGGTCACCATTTTGCAAAAGAATTACTGCAATTTAAAGCTGTAACACCGAGAATACCAACTACTCTACTGTTACTGGTGTTAAATTCCTGTAGTTGTGTCGGGTAGGATAGACAATTGTTGTTCTGTATTTACTTATGTTTAAGTATACTTTAAACTTATACTTGTAAGTTATTAACTTTTTTTTCAAGAATAAGCTGTTCAGGCACTGTTCAGTCGCAGGTACCGTTTTAAGGGTCTGCTTTTGGCACCAGTACCATTAAAAAACCCAAGCGATGCCCAACCATACTCATCAGGTCACATAACCTTTTTCCATGACTCCTGTGGTGGAAATTCTGTAAATATTATAAAGACAAGTAATTCATACACTGGGTAAGAGCAARGTCACAAAGGTTTTATTTTAAACTTCTGCAGAAGGACCAGTCTCACACAGCAAACAGTTGCAGCATAGAGAAAGGTAATCTCTTTTTCTCAGCTGTCCCATTTTATACACAAACATCTCTGCTAACATAATCAACACCCCATACATGAAGTTCCTCCATTCAAACTCAACTCTTTATCTGACCCAGACCAGATGTCCATACCTTATCATTTATTCAGGGACAATGACAATCAGATTGTTTCTGTTCTATTTTCGGCCTTGTGTTTCTAAGCTTTGGCAAACAAGTTTAAAGCTTCTATAGTCTACATGGCACAATTACAAATTAATACATAATTAAAATGTGATGTTTCCATTACACTCCAAAGTCCAATCTTTATGCTCTTTAGCAAACTTATCAAAAGTTCTCATCACACTGGACTGGTAACTATTTCCTCCATGTTTGACGGTGGTGGTGTTTTGGTTGGTACCGATCCAGTGCTGTATCCATGTCTGCAGCGGAAATCAAGACGGAGACCTTGTGCACATGTGGACTGTGTGTGTGGTTAGTGTATATTGAAGTGCTCTTACTTTCACTATTAAACATCTCTTTTTTTCTACTGGACATTTTGTTACCAAACGCTGTCACTGAGTGTTTAAGTGATCTCCATTCAGGAAGTGTTTCTGATCACATCTCTCCTGTGGAGTCGAGGGTTCAGTTCTGTCCTTCCAAGGTTTGATCATGTCTCAGATAGTTATTAACCCAGTTCAGGTTCATCTCCTTAGCTGTGGTGTTCTGAAGCTGTGATTAGTGTATGTGTGTGCGTGTGCGAAGCTCTAACACTCGACTGCAGGACATGTTCTCATGTGGTTACTGTGCGACTCTCACTGATGGTGGTGTTTTTGATTGTGTTGTGTGTTTTTTATCTCTGTGTGTGTTTGTGTGATCAGCAGTTCATTAGTTACACTGCTGTGGATCTGACGGTAATAAACGAGTGTGTAAAATGTCTACATCAGCTCATTGGCCCGGGTTCAGTCCTGACACACTGTCCTCTGGAGTGTCCTCAGCGCCCTTATGTAACTTTATAACAGTCACTTTCCCCTTCAGAAGACCATAAACACATAAACATGTCATAACTGCTTATAAACAT
>QMIH01003054.1:33073-36807 GCA_003987875.1 Clarias batrachus
GCTGTGTATGAATTCACTCTTCAGACGTATGTCGCTGTTGAAAAGCTCATCAAAGGAAAGTCTGCAGCAAAGTCCGAGGAGAAGGTGTGTGTGTGTGTGTGTGTGTGTGTGTGTGTGTGTGTGTGTGTGTGCGTGCGTGCGTTGGGAGTTTACAATCTCATGTTTGTTTTATAAAATAAAATGTGTGAGTACTGCAAGAAACATTCAACCAACTTTTTTGTTTTACACACATGCATTGTACATTGTGTAAAAAAAAAAACTATGCATTATGACTATTTGACTTTTCCTTAAATTCAACACAGGTGATGAAGGCAGAGGAGAAACAGGCTGGCGGAGAGACGAACGCATAGGTAGAGGAAATGACATCAGAAAAGAGCTTCTGCTTTTGTACTAGCCACGTCCCTTTGAACATCAATTGGTGCAGAAGTGGCAAGGAATATTGAAGCACTTTTAACCTGGAGTATGTGGGTGAGGCCACTGAAACGGCATGGCAGCGTATATTTATGTACAAACATCAATAAAAAACATTTACATATTTCATGCTACCTCTGAGTGTAATTTTATAATTTCATTACAACTCGTGCATGAAATTGATTTATAATGGAATGGAATTATACTTGCAGTGGAATTTATTTATATTGTTCGAGTCAAAGTGGGACTTTTGATTGTACAGAATAGAACACAGTCCTGAGAGTAAACGCTCACTTTTATGTCTCTATATAATCCTCTGATACACTGATGCACTTATCACCGTGTGCCACTAGAGCATCAAGGAGAAAGTTCTCTCAGTACACCAGAGCCATCATTGGACTGTCTTTCTGATTCCGAGCTCCGAGCCACCTCGGGCGGAGACGTGCGGACTTTTTTAAAAATGTCTGCACCATTCAGGTGTTTTACCGCGGCTAAGAGTCTCATCACTGTTCTGTGACTGGACTCTTCTGTAAAATTTTTTACACCTTGGTTCACCAGGAATTTTAGGTGAATAAATCCCAGTTTGATTTGAACCTACTTTGTATTTGTTGCTAGAATTGTTTGGTGCATCAGGTCACATGAGCAAAGGTATTTGATATTACATAAGTCATTAATCCTAGCATTAACTGATGTTAATGTATTAGCTTTAATAAAATGAGATGTTTTAAATGATATCATCCATAAACATCATGAAAAGACATTAAGGGGTTAACAGGCTGAGGGGGTGTGTGTCATTTCTGTGGAAAATCCAGGCAGTCTCAGACAGACATCTGAGTTTGTGGTTAATCACTCTGACCCATTACCTCACAGCACCACGCCTGTGTCTTTCCTCAGTACGCACATTCACATTCTCGCAATCCCCCTTCCTGTAGGTTTTACCCCGAACACACACACACACGCACTGTTCCTCCTGATACTGGAATGAGCTGGTGTGAACAACACTTTTATTGTTCTGCTGTAATAAATCTCCTGCTGCAGCTGCAGGTTAACCATTAATAATCCTCAGCAGGAAGTAAATGTAACTAATAAGCTGATTAGAAGTGTTTTACTTTATTCAGCGTAAGTGGCACCAGCCGTGTAAATGTTCAGTAAGTGTTGCCACGGGAGCTTTTCCACAAACCTGGAATCGACTCTCTCAATAATGTTTTTCAATAATGTCACCAGGATCCCCGCACATGATGGTAATGGTTCTTAAAACATTCTTGTCTTCTTTGGTGTCTGTGTTGGTTTTGTTCACATAGGACTGCTGGGTTGATTTTGTTTATTTAGCCTAACAGGAAATAACAGCAACTGTTAATAAACTGCAGCGATTAATTCCATGGGTCTGTATTGCATTTTTTATTTTTTTTGCAACGACTAGTGCAGACCTCAACAGGAAATAAACTGGAACTGTAAAATGTCTTGTTTGTCTTCTAAGCCTTATGACATAACATACATGAAATGTCCTCACTCCACATTAGTAAGTAACTCTAAACACAGAACGGTTAATTAGCTGTTAATTCATTTATACTTTTTAAAAAGTGTTCAGTGTTTTCCAATACACTTGACCGATCCTCACTCCTTCCTACACTCGCTGTTCCACTCTAGACATCTTCAGATATCCAACACCTGTTTTATGAATCACAACTGAAGCTTTTTATGAGTGTGTAAAAATTTTATTTATTACATCTATTTATTTTTTCCAAAACCATTGCATGCAATTGTGTCTTTTATTAAAGTAGATTAACTTTGACCTCAGCATTATTACACGAAGTAACATTAACATGTGTTTATATTTCCCATCTCATCTACTTGATCATTTTGATCAGATTCTCCTTGCTGATCGCGAACAGCCTCCAGCCCTCCTCCAGAGAGAGGTCACTGGCACCGCGCCGCTTATAAAACTCGATGGACGACTTGTTCCACTCTGCGACAATGAACTGCAAACTGCTGCAGCGAGACTTCACCGCCACCTGGGGAGAAAAAAAAACCCCCATCAATTCAATATAGTTGACCGTTGACCACCCCCCAGTGAAAATCTTGTGTTTGATGAAAGGAGGGGGGGTCTACAAACTTTTGCTTCCTAGTATAGCAAAGCCAAGCTGTCTAAGTGATTTAAATTAATAATGAAACTGTGCAGGAGGTTCCTGGGGTGTTAAACTCACGTCACTGAGCTGCTTCAGGATTTCAGAGCCGATGCCGTAACCTGAAACATAACGGGACAAAACGAAGGTTAAACAAAGCATCAAGGATGGAAACTGGTACGCAAAATTTTCATGCAAATGTTTGCACTTAACAGCACTAAGATATTGACTGGAATTATTTACATTTTACTGCAATGGAGCTCAGAGTGGCTGTACAAATCTGCACTATACTACACAATTTTAGTGAGACATTGTTTCTATGGTAACACATCTGTAGGTAATGTGAGACTGATCTGTACAATTTGATGTTTATTGGACATAGAGTGGAAGGAGTCTCCAGCGTGAGTGATCTATGTGAGTGAAGGTGATTGGCTCAGGACTATAACCCTGCCTCTGTACCTCTGAACTCCCCCATGACGTAAAAGTCCTCCAGGTAGAGCAGCTTCCCGATCCAGGGGTCGTAAGTGAAGTAGTACATGGCGAAGCCAACCACTGTGTGACCTGAACGCAAGAAAACAAGAACAGTTACATACACATACTGACGCTCATCACATGCACTGTCTGAATCCTGACTTGATCTGATATTGGATGGAGTTTATAATTAACTGCATCAACATGTTCAAAAGGAAGAGCTGAATCCTCTCCCTCATGATCATAAGTTGCTACACAACTTAGGACGGTTTCTATGCCTTTGTCATACCTGACGTTGGGAGTGAGGATCTCAATTTATTGAATTTAGTTAATATTTCCAAAAGGGAACAGGGAGCAGTTCGGAACAGAGCCTCGGTCGTAAGCTACAGTATGTGCTGCACTTTTACATGCAGACTGTGTGAATGATTCTTCTGGAAAAGATTCAGTGGCTCTTGTGAGGACTCTGAACGGAGAGTGAGTTGCACCTAATCAGGAGTCGTGTTGCAATAACTTTACAGTAACTTGCCCTGTGAACTTTGCTTGTCCTTGGGCACTTCAGCGATGATGCAGTGGTAGAACGGATGATCTCCGAACCCGTCCTCCAGCAGCTCTAGAACACCAACAGGAACATGCAATCAATAAATTACAGCTGTAGAGGATACATTAACATACAGCCTGGAGAATAGACAGGTGTGGGGCAGCTTTTCATTTAACCGTCACTTTTATGTT
>QMIH01003055.1:8157-45501 GCA_003987875.1 Clarias batrachus
GGGTTTTGTTATTTTGTTTTTGAATTTGTTATTTTGTTTAGGGTTTTGTTATTTTGTTTTTGAATTTGTTATTTTGTTTTGGGTTTTGTTATTGTGTTTTTTAATTTGTTATTTTGTTTTCATTTTGTTAAGTTGTTTTGCACTTCTTGGCCACCGTACTGAGGGCCTGAAGACCACGAGGATACAACAAAGTTCTTCTGCCTTGTCCCTTACACACAGAGATTTCTCCACTTTCTTTGAATCTTTTGATGAAGTTATGCAATGTACTGTAGATGATGAGATTTGCAAAGCCGTTGTAATTTAATGTTGAGGAACTTTTTTTTTTCTTTTTAAAGTATTCCACAATCTTTTTATGTACTCTCTTACAGGTTGGAGAGCCTCTGCCCATCTTTAATTCTGAGAAACTCTGCCCCTCTGTGACATCTCTTTTCTAGCTAATCATGTAACAGACCTGTTAATATATGTTTTGCCAGCTGAATCTTTTTAAAAATGCTTTCAGCCCTTTGTTGCCCCTGTCCCACCTTTTTCTGACTTGTAGCAGGCATCAAATTTGAAATCAGCTCATTTTGTAGATAAAAGTGTAAAATTTCTCACTTGTAACTGTTTATTCTATTGTGAATAAAATATTGTCTCATTTGACTTAAAAGTCTGTTAGTTTTCATTTTRTCCAAATGTTAAAAAATGTCCCAACCTTTCCAGAATATTTACGTATATGCTTTCTTACTTTAGGTATTTCATGGTGACATTTCCAGCAGTCATAGAGTCTGGCTCCGAGGCAACGCTGTGTGTAAATATTCTGAAGCCTAATGAGACTCTGCAAATGAATATTTATCTAATTCATATGAACCAGAACAAAATTCTTTTACAAGAGACACTGGAAAAGCTGACTCACCGCTGCATCAAGTTTAAGGTCAGACATTCCAGATACAGTGAAGCTAAATAAGTATTAGGGTATTTTTGTTTTTGTTATTTAGTTTACTTCCAGTGCATTTAATCATGTCATCATTACACACATAATGTATTTTCATGTTATATGAAGAAGTGGGATGAGGTTGTACACAACAGTAAGTTAAAAAAAATATTATTTCAACTCGTCTTTCTCCAAACATGATGCAATGTGGCCTCCATCTCTAGGGCTGAGGGTTTAAGTCCTGCTTTTGGGGCTGTGTGCATTGAGTTTGCATGTTCTTCCAGTGCTTGGTGGGTTTCCTCCTGGTGCTTCAGATTCAGATTGTGCTTGAGTCCTGTGGAAAATATAAAAAAAAGAAAATGTATGAATAATATTAACATTAATATACCTTTTCCCTGAGTAAAAGGGAAACTCATATACATATGCCCTGAGTCCCCTGGGATAGGCTCCAGGTCTCCTATGAACTGTACAAGATAAGTGGTATACAGAATGAGTGATTAAATTTTATTTTTGTCTCCTCTGATCTGAGTACAGATCAGAGTACACCCCTCTTCTCTACTATTAACTATTAACAAGACCTCTTTTTTCCAGTAAAATTTTTTTGTCCATTTGCAGTTCTATTTAAATTTTGTGGTTTGATTCAGCTGTTTGATTCCATTTTTTCTTCCTTCTGAGTGACGGTCGGAGTTTTTTCAGTTCTTTTAACGTTTTTACTACATGTCTTTTCTCCACTTTAGATAGCTGTAGAAAGAGGTTGACCTGCTCCTCTATGTCGACAGGTGTGTGTGTGTGTGGTACTGCACCCGGCCTCTTCGCTCTCCTGTGCTGCAGCGCTTGGAGTCTGACTACAGGTTTTCCATTTGTTCGTCGGTTCTGTGGCGGACGTTTCCTGTCGTTTTCTCTTCGGTTTGGTTGTGGTGTTTTCTTTAAGTGTCTGTGGCTGCTGTGTTTCGGTGTCAGCACTGAACACTGTAGCGGCATCAGGTAGATCCTTTCACATTAATTCCGGTCTTTATTAAAGTGGTTGCTAGTTTTGCCTTTGTTAAAAATACCACCACAGTTTTTTTCATCTGGGAGGCTGAGTAGATGTTCTCATACCCCACCTGCTCTCCCACCGCCACTAATGTTTTCTATCAGTATTCTATCCCGCGGCACACACCTAACGTCATGCCGGAGAGAGTCTCTACACCAGCCTCAGAGCCCATGGTGCCATGCTAGCTCTCTCTCTCACTATAAAGTTTCAACTTTGTTAAAAAAAAACATATACCAATAGAAAAAACAGTGAAAAAAGTCTTTCGAAATTTGGCAGGACACCAAACAGCCSTCCACATGATATCCTTACACCCAGCGCATGTGTAGAGAGAGAGAAAGAGTGTGTGTGTGTGTGTGAAGGGGAAAGGAGGAGGAGGGGTGTGTGTGTGTGTGTGTGTGTGTGTGTGTGCGCAAAGGCGAGAGAAGGAGCATGGTGTCCAATAACGCGAGCACAAAGTGCNGGGGGGGTGTGTGTGTGTGTGTGTGTGTGTGTGTGTGCGCAAAGGCGAGAGAAGGAGCATGGTGTCCAATAACGCGAGCACAAAGTGCAGGCTGACACAGAGAAAGAGAGAAAATAGATCTTTAACCTCTCTAATGAGACTTTCTTTTGCTTTACACGCGCACATGTACTTTTTTCAAGTCAAAATGTATTAAAAATCTTCGCTCGTCTTGCAGAAAGTTTGCAAACCGCGTTACTCGCAATCTGAGGTTGCACTGTACTTTGTTCAAAAATATTATATTTTGTAAAATATTGTATAGGCATTTGTAAACGGAAGTATTAACTTTCTCGTCTCCTAATGATGAGGTTTTCTTTTTTAATGGGTTATCTCGCATTAACTTTTCTTTTGTCTTTTGACTTATTCTCTTTTCAGTTCCGTAGTGTAAATATAAGATAAATGTAAGATTAAAGGAAGAGGTCTATGTTGTAATTTCAATTTTAATGCAATTAATTGTGCAGCATTACAGTGGAACTTTGGATTTCACTGCATATCGTACTGTGTTTGACCGTGTATGTGACAAATAAAATTTGAATTAGAATTTGAATTACGAGCATAAATTGTTCCAGAAGCAGGCTCGTATTCCAAAACACTCGTAAACCACATCGAATTTTCCGAGCACTAAGACCCAGGAGGGGAGATGATTACCGACAATTCCGCAGCGCAAGAGATAGAAAAATCACCAGCTCAGTTTTGATCACGTGACGCTCGGTGTCAATATAAGAAGCGCATGCAGGATACATGATACTTGGCAACCAAGACCTGCTCGTTTTTCAAAATTTATTAAAAATATTTGCTCGTCTTGCGGAACACTCACAAACAGCGTTACTCGCAATCCGAGGTTCCACTGTATATCTATTTTTTTATTTTGTAATATATTCTCAGAATACATATGCCTGTTGAAATACCATATATTTGTAATGTGAAATACAACATACATATATGCACTGGAAGCATATTACATAACAAAAGCAAAAGTATCTCAAAACCATTTTTTCGTATTTATTATATATTTATTTTTGTCATTGCTGTTGTTTAACATGGATTACATCTCTACAGGCTCCACAGGTTGAGCGTGAATCACTGCAGGAGATCAAAGTACAAGTTAAAGGGGAAAGCTTTGATCTGACAGAGAAGGCAAAAGTGATGTTTAAATCCTATGATGCGTTGACATTTATTCAGACCGATAAACCCATTTACAAGCCAGGCCAAACAGGTAATTAATTCCTGTAATATGTCCTACAATTTCCAATATAATTATTTAATGAATGCTTACTTGTTACTGAATTATTGGAGCAGCTTAAAACAGCACATTTCTCTGGCACATTTCTGCTGTTCTACAGTGAATTTCAGAATTGTCACTATGGATTCAAATTTGATTCCTCTTGAACAAAAGGTAAAAGAAAACATTTTAATTTAAAAGTCAGGGGAGAAAGGAAAGGTCTTTATGTGATATCTTTATATTATATTATTACTTTACTAAATGAAATAGCTTTTTAATCAAAGATCTGCAATATTCTACTCTTCCTTACAGTACAGCAAAGTAACAGTTGAGGTAAGAAATTAAACGTGGTTTTCCTTTCTCTTTTGTGAAAGTGTTACTTATTTTGATATTTGTATACACTGCTTAATATTGTTTATATTACATATATACAATGTAATATTTTTATGGACTATTCAGGATAATCACCAGAACAGGATTGGTCAGTGGACGAATGTGTCCTCGGCTGGCCTGATACTTCAGCTTTCTCATGAGCTAAATGCTGAGGCTCCAGAAGGTCTTTATCAGTTAGTTGCTGACACTGGAAATAGGTTGATCAGACACAATTTTAAGGTGGAAAAGTATGGTAAGCTACACTTTATGTACATGTTGATACAAAAGTCACTGATATAATTTACTTTTTTATTAAATATTTGATATGTACACGTGGACAAAATTGTTGGTACCCTTTGGTCAATGAAAGAAAAACTCACAATGGTCACAGAAATAACTTTAATCTGACAAAAGTAATAATAAATAAGAATTCTATTAATGTTAACCAATGAATGTCAGACATTGCTTTTCAACCATGCTTCAACAGAATTATTTTTAAAAATGAACTCATGGAACAGGCCTGGACAAAAATGATGGTACCCTTAACTTAATAGTTTGTTGCACAACCTTTTGAGGCAATCACTGCAATCAAACGATTCCTGTAACTGTCAATGAGACTTCTGCATCTCTCTGCAGGTATTTTGGCCCACTCCTCATGAGCAAGCTCCTCCAGTTGTTTCCGGTTTGAAGGGTGCCTTTTCCAGACAGCATGTTTCAGCTCCTTGCAAAGATGCTCAATAGGATTRAGGTCAGGGCTCATAGAAGGCCACTTTAGAATAGTCCAATGTTTTCCTCTTAGCCATTCTTGGGTGTTTTTAGCTGTGTGTTTTGGGTCATTGGCCTGTTGCAAGACCCATGACCTGCGACTGAGACCCAGCTTTCTGACACTGGCCAGCACATTKCTCTCTAGAATCCCTTGATAGTCTTGAGATTTCATTGTACCCTGTACAGATTCAAGACACCCCGTGCCAGATGCAGCAAAGCAGCCCCAGAACATAACAGAGCCTCCTCCATGTTTCACAGTAGGGACAGTTTTCTTTTCTTGATATGCTTCATTTTTCCATCTGTGAACATAGAGCTGATGTGCCTTGGCAAAAAGTTCCATTTTTGTCTCATCTGTCCATAGGACATTCTCCCAGAAGCTTTGTGGCTTGTCAACATGTAGTTTGGCATATACCAGTCTGGCTTTTTTATGATTTGTTTTCAACAATGATGTCCTCCTTGGTCATCTCCCATGTAGTCCACTTTGACTCAAACAACGACGGATGGTGCGATCTGACACTGATGTTCCTTGAGCATGAAGTTCACCTTGGATCTCTTTAGAAGTCTTTCTGGGCTCTTTTGTTACCATTGGGATTATCCGTCTCTTTGATTTGTCATGAATTTTCCTCGTGCGGCCACGTCCAGGGAGGTTGGCTACAGTCCCATGGATCTTAAATTTCTGCATAATATGTGCAACTGTAGTCACAAGAACATCTAGCTGCTTGGAAATGGTCYTATAGYCTTTACCTTTAACATGCTTGTCTATAATTTTCTTTCGAATCTCCTGAGACAACTCTTTCCTTCGCTTCCTCTGGTGTTGAGTGTGGTACATACCATGTCACCAAGCAACATAGTGACTACCTGGAGCCCTATATATAGGCCCACTGACTGATTACAAGGTTGTAGACACCTGTGATGCTAATTAGTGGACACACCTTGAATTAACATGTCCCTTTGGTCACATTATTTTCAGTATTTTCTAGGGGTACCATCATTTTTGTCCAGGCCTCCATGAGTTTATTTTTTTAAATAATTCTGTTGAAGCATGGTTGAAAAGCAATGTCTGACTTTCATTGGTTAACTTTCATAGATTTTTTTTTTAATTATTACTTTTGTCAGATTAAAGTTATTTATGTGACAACTGTGAGTTTTTCTTTCATTGACCAAAGGGTACCAACAATTTTGTCCATGTATGTATATTAAATAGTTAAAAATATATATATTTACATTTTAATTTTAGTTTTACCCAAGTTTGAGATTACAATAAAAGCACCAGAAGTACACAGTGTTGGTGAGGAGGAACTGAAACTGGATGTTTGTGGAAAGTAAGTGAGGGTTTTAACAACTCCAAAAAAAGAGACTCATGTTATACTTTTTTGCATACAAAAAAAAAAATTACAGTCCAAAGCAAGTGTTAATGCCTGTGTATTTTAAGGTACACTTATGGCCAGCCAGTTCCTGGTGCAGCACTGGTGCAGGTTTGTCATAAGTTTAGACGAAATTATTTTCATTATGAGGACACTTCAATGATTTCTCCATGCCTGGTCAAAACAGTAGAGGTGTGTAAGTAACACTGTATTAAAAGGTATTATTTTTTTACTCCCTACTGGTATATTTTTAACCCTGTATATATTTTTCATGTTTTCTCAATAGATGAGTCAGAAGGGTTGCGCCTCCCTTATAGTGAGTGTATCAACTTTAATGAATTCTAAATTTGAACATAATTTTGCGGACAGTCTTAATGCTACGGTAACACTGACAGAGGAAGGAACAGGTGAGTCTGTGACAGAACTTTAGATCAGAACTAAGGCAAAGTACTCTGGAAAATAATAATAAAAAACGTTAATCTTAATTTTAATCTCAAATTATGTTGAAGTTGAAAAAGTATTTGATTATTATTCAAGAATATGACATGCTGTATATCGTTCTTTTTTGCTTAGAATTGTCCWTGGTAAAATCTGTAATCATAGCACTCAGTTACCAAATCGGTAAAGTGGAACTTGTGGATTTACCAAAAACATTTGAACGTGGGGGAGTTATAAATGGAAGTGTAAGTTTTCCTTGCTTGCAAACTTACATTGGTTCACTGATATTGTTTATGTATTTATGATGTTTTTGCTGTGCTTTTTTCTTTAACAAATCAACAGATTAAAGTAACTACTTTCAGTGGAACACCCATTCCTAACAAGAGGGTTTATCTCTTAGAAGACAACTGGCCTCCAAAGTTACTATTTAATCTTATTACAAATAGTAATGGATTGGTGAACTTCTTAATCGCTTCACCTGAAGATCCTATAACAGAGATAAGATTGCGGGTATGGTATGAGCATCCAAAAAGCCGACCACTCAAAAATTTTTGAAATAATTTTAAAATATCCTTAAAAAATGTTTTCACTGTTATGTAGGCAAGTGTCTATTCAGAGGGCGAACATCACAGTTACAAAACACCATTCTTCACAAATGCTAATGCTAATATACAGCTGCTCCAACTTGCGATGCCTTACAGTCCAATATTTAGTGAACTGTCAATAGAGAGCTCAGAGGAACCTTTTAAGTGTGGTGTTGAAATTCCCATAACAGTGAACTGCTATATTGTTGGGGAAACTACTGCAAATTACAGCATTGATCTTACATACATGGTAAGTGGAATTGCATATAACTGACACAAGCAGTGCATACATTTTCTACATTTCAGCAGCATGGATTGAAACACAGCTGCCATTCATTAACTTTTTTTTCTCTCTGGATCAGGTGTTATCTAAAGGAGTTATAGTCCATCATGGTCATGAGAAAGTTGAAGTGAAAGCCTCTTCAGGTGTCAGAAAGGGGACATTCTCATTTAAATTAGCTATTGTTGCTGAGCTGGCTCCTGTAGTCCAGGTTCTAGCATACGCTGTCCTGCCCAGTGAGAATGTCATTGCTGCTAGCAAGAATTATGATGTGGAAAAATGTTTCAGAAACCAGGTATTGATGTATATCACATTTATATTTATATATACACTAGCTGAAATACCACTTCAAAAGAGTTTGTAGAAATAGTTAAAAGGTTAAAGCTAAAAATAACCTGATCACCTTTAATGTAATCAATGATATTATTATTACAGGTTGAAGCCCACATATATATGTCTGTCTTTTTGTATGAAAGAAATATCTGCCTAATCTATTAATACAAAGTAATAAAATTTTAGAGGCTGAGTATCTTACATTATGTTTACTCTAAGTTGTACTTCTTTCGGCGTCAGTCCAAAACACTCCCTGTTCGGTAATAATCACGGAGTAAATCACACTTTTTGTTATGACATGAACTTCAGGTTTCGCTACAGTTCTCTCCCTCCAAGGCAGTTCCTGGTGAGAAAAACACTCTTGTGCTCTCAGCTCTTCCTGGTTCACTGTGTGGCCTCAGTGTTGTAGATCAGAGTGTCTTCATCTTGGAATCTCAGAACCGTCTTACCGCAAATAAGGTTAGGATTTACTGAATTTTCTAAATTTAAGTTTTTACATAAACTTTGTATTTTCCATTCACATATTATATTATAAAATTGTGAGGAAGTCTGTATTGTAACAGCAGAGAGTAGGGTCAGCTCCAGAGTCTTCATTTCAATCTTGAGCTTGTCAGATGTGTTTTCACTGCATCTAGGTGAGTTTCTACATGGAGAACATGTGACATATCATCAGTGGATGCCGTTCTCTGGTTTCTTATACATTTCATATGGTTAAGTGACAAAAACCCTACAGATTATTTGCTGTTTATGTTTCCCCTTCAGCAGTGTTCTAACATTTCTATCAGTATGCCATAAGGAAATGATTAAACATACTGTAAGACTGACTAGAAGTGTGCTTGCTCAAGGGTTTCGGTTCATTTTATAGACTCACCGTTCACGTCATTAGTGATGCAGCCTCAGAACTGCATTAATTCTTCAGGGCATAGATTCAACAAGGAAACATTCTTTACAGAATTTGTTTCATATTGACATGATAGCAGCATGCAGTTGCTGCAGATTTGACAGCTACACATCCATAATGTGAATCTCCTATTACCCCATGTCCCAAAGGTGCTTTATTGATGGAGATCTGGTGAATGTGGAGGCCATTTGAGTGTGATGAATTTAGTCATGTTCAAGAAGAGATGATTTTAGCTTTGTGACATGACATGTTATCTTGAGATCAGTAAGGGATGCACATGGTCAGCAACAACACTCAGGTAGGTTGAGGCATTTGAACCATGTTGAGGCATTTGAACCATGCTTAATAGGTACTAAGGGGCCCAGATTGTGCCATGAAAATATCCCCCATACAGTTCACCACCAGCAGGAGCCTGAAGCATGATGAATTTATTAAATCAAAATTCATCGAAACAGGCAATATTTTTCCAATCTTCTATCGTCCAATTTTGTTTGCTGTTCTTAGCTGACGGAAATGGCACTCTGTGTGAAATTCTTCTGCTTTAGCTCATCTGCTTCAAGTTTTGACATGTTGTGCAGCATACCTCTGTTGTAACAAGATGTTATTTGAGTTCCACAGTTTCGTTATTGGTCTGGCACCAACAATCATGGCACGCTCATAGTCATTTTAATTATCCTTCTTTCCCATTCTGATGCTTGGTTTGACCATGTCTACATGCCTAAATGCATTGAGCTACTGCCATGTGATTGGCTGATTAGATATTTGTGTTAATGTTCAGTTGATAAGGTGTACCTAATGAAGTGTCTGGTGAGGGTAGAACTTGGAAAAGGTGCATGCTTATGCCAAGGTAGCAGCAACACATATTTCCTGAAGGAATTGCCCATGGCAAGTAGATTTTTTCCTTGCAAAATGAAATGTTTTGACAAGGGCCTGACTCCCAGTTGTCTGCGATGATGATGTCCATCACCTCAGTCTTTGCACAGACATGGAGCACCAAGCATTTTTCAGTATTTTAACAGATGAACAGTTGATCTGATAACTGTTTCAACTCTGTTTGTTTCCCTGAAATACCAAGCAACTGACAATGAATAAACAAGTGATTTGACTTTATGGAGAAACCCTAGAGTTGGCCACATTTTTGCAAATATTTGAAATATCTTGCAAACTTAGGAGTGATTTATCATCACCATTATACCTATGAGTATATAAGAGTAACCGACATTCAGTTTCCAATTAGTAAATGTGTATMCATGAGGTATCTATCAACATTACATCATCACATAATCATGTAAATTAGCAGTATGCTTATAATAATATTATCAGCATGCTTCACTTATGATCATTCAACTCTAGCAGTTTATATGAAGCAGTATAATAATGTTTTAATAAGTAAGTATAATACTAATGTGGTTTACTACTTTTCATTGCATTCAAAACAATTTTAAGTTCACAAAATATTTTTGTGTGTCTTTTCAGAGATATATCTAATAAAAAGTTAAACTATATTTCCCATAGATATTTGAATTATTGCCGGTGACAACTGTGAAAAATTATCCCCATGAGCTTGAAGATGAACAGGACTGCTTGTATGTCCAACAAGATGTAAGCTTTGACCATGCATAAAATACATTAAAAATAACACAGGAGAATAAAAATAAAAGAAACTATAGTAATAAGTACAATTCATAGTATTAAATGTTATGTATATAAACATTTTTGTAATAATCTTATGATTCTACATACAATGATCAGAAAGTACTTGTTTATTTTAAGATGTAATATATGAAAAGTCTTATAATAATGAAAAAGCATAAATATATCAATATATGATTCTATTTATAAAGATTATATGAATTACTTTCATTTTATACCTCCACAGGATGCACAGGTTGCCCATGCTTACAGTACAATAAAGGTAATTAAGATTGGTTGTCAGTTGTCATTGTCAATAAGTTAAATTCAATTCAATTCAATTTTATTTGTATAGTGCTTTTAACAATTGCCATTGCCGCAAAGCAGCTTTACGCAATCAAAAGAATTATTTAAGTTTGTATGGAATGTGAATGTGTATGAAATCAAAATGATGAGCTTGTCCCTGATGAGCAAGCCGAGGGCGACGGTGGCAAGAAAAAACTCCATGAGATGGCAACAGGAAGAAACCTTGAGAGGAACTCGACTCAACAGGGTACCCATCATYATTTGGTTGAAATAGAAAGCAGGAATTTATACCGTGATAACAGAGATAAATGAATGTATATTTAGTTTAAAGTGCAAGTAGGGACTCCAGCAGGACTAACTATAACGGCATAACTAAAAGGGAGAGCCAAAAGGAAACATGAGGGCTCCCTGAGATGTAAAGCAACCAATCACCTCACCATCAACAAACCTGAGTGATCAATAAGAGAACAGGAGAACAGAAGACACCATCTAAACATACCAGTTCACAATAATACTCTACTTCCATGATTCCCCCAATAAGTGCCAACAATACAGTATATGTGTACAAATGTAGTTACAGTGTACAACAAACAGGCTCAAAATATAGCATTTACTTATTGTTGTGTACTTCACCTGCCCATAAGTGAGATGCACAAACAATAAAGTGTAATTGTGTATTTTTTAATAAAAATTAACTTCAACACAACAAAGTTGTTCGGAATGAGTCACATTAACTTTACAACTTTACAACTTTACAAACTTTACAAAGCCAGATTTAAACTGCTTGTACCTGTCTCTGTGATTGGTTAGAGATGGCAGAGAGGAAATTCTCAGGTAATTTGAATAACAAATCAATGCTAAATCCCGCTACAATATTGAATACATACATTTTTTTATGTGTACTATGTTTTTTTAACTAAGGCATATTATCTTTCTTTAGTCGGAAAGGTTCAAAATATTTTTTCCTGTACCTTTAAACCTTGGATTGCGAGCATAATTAATTCCAGAAGTGTGCTTGTATATCAAAGCACTCCTAATTTAATGCAAATTTCCCCATAAGAAATAATGAAAACTCAGATGATTCATGATGATTCATTCATAAAAAAAATAATTAATACAAAATATTAAGTAAAAATAAAACTAATTAACCTTTACTTTTTCCTTTGAAAAGAATCCCGACAGAACAGTGTTTCTCTAGTGTGTTCACTAGTGTGTGTGTGTGTTTAAAGCTTAAGTAAGACAGGAGGAGGGAGAGGGCTCCTGTGAAGGACTCCCTCCCTCCTCCTGTTTTACACAGTAGCCACCTCACTCCTCATTGTCACAAAGTAGCTTTACACAATCCAAAGTATTATTTATGTTTGTATGAAATGTGAATGTGTATAAATCAAAATGATAAGATTGTCCCTGATGAGCAAGCCGAGGATGACGGCGACAGTGGCAAAGGAAAAACTCCCTGAGATGGCAATTAAAACCTTTAGAGGAACCAGACTCAACAAGGAACCCATCCTCATTTATAAATAAAGCATGGGAGATGATTACCCATAATCCCGCAGAACGTGAGAGAGCAGAACCATTGGTTCAGTTGTGATCATGTGATGCTCGGCGTATGTATTTCTCGTATATCAAGCCCTCACTCGTTTTTTCAAATTTATTTAAAAACGCTCACAGACCAAGTTGCTCGTAATCCAAGGGTCACTGTATTTACTACACTGATTATGTATTATTATAACCTGACAGGGAGTGGGAATGAATATGATAACAAATTTGGCTGATCATCGCTGTTTGAGATACTGGGATGACGAATATTTCCTCTATAGTGATTTTGGTATGTTCACATGCATATTATACTTTTCCATCTCATGCATAAATGACATGAATTTTGTTTTTATAAATTACTTTATACTTGTATGTTACAACAAATTGTGTACCAGAGGTACTAGTATACTGTATTTCTTATGTAAGAAGATTTTTTTTTTTTTTTAAAAGAAGAAGAAGTCTTTGAAGTAGCATTGGCAGTTGATGAACCCCTCAGGACAGTTCGCAAATTCTTTCCAGAAACATGGATATGGCAACTGTCTGAAGTGAGGTTAGTGTTTCAGCGTATTATGTACTGTGCTTTATTAATAGAGATTTGACTTCATTTTTATGTCAATGGAATGTTGTTTTTGACTTTCTAATATAATGCTTTTTAGGAAGCATTAGAGTAGTTATGTACATTGGGACGAAACCAAAAAATATTTGTGAGTGTGAGATTCTACATTCATGTGAGGCTTTAAAGATCAGCTTACCAGAGCTTGTGGGGAGGATTTGCCAGTTTTCACAAAGTTCACACCCTAGCTATAACCACACATTTTTATTTATTTATTTATTTATTTATTTATTTATTTATTGTGGTGTTTTGCTCTAGTAGTCTGATTCAAACAGTGCTTTACTTAGCTTTACGCAGAGAAGCACACCTTTGCTGGGTGTCTGAATACAATCATTTAAATTGTTTTGTAACTTGTACAACATTCTGCATCTTTATTAAATCGTACAGATATTTCAAATAAAATAGACCCCAGTTTGATTCCAAGCACTGTGTTCCAACTTCATAACTGCTGCAGATATTTTAGGAACATTTGGAATAAATAATAGCTTTCTTGAGTAGTTTACATATTATACACAAATTAATCAAGAATTAACTAAAAATAGGAATAATGAAAACATTTAACAACATTGTCGACACTACCGTAGCGAAAAGTGATCAACCAAAACAAAAAACACATTTCTATATAAATAATAATAGTATGGTTCTGGTGAGCAAGCTCACTAGGTGGTCAGTAGTGGAGTTAGGGTGCTCAAGGTACCAGTATGCTGGCTCAATAGCAGAGTCAGACATCAAAATAAAAATGTTTTCTGCCAAGTCATCAGCATCAGTAAGATATCATCCTGAAAGTTTGCAGCAAAGAGAATGTCAACGTGCAAATAACGAGGCAGAATGATGACATCACCATAATCAAAATCAGGAGACAGAACGATATGGTGATCTGCGACRTCAGTTGGCAGTCAGCCATTGGCTTGGGTGTTGCTTAAGAGGTTACCATGTTGACCTCATGCTTAGGATTGCTTTCTAAGGCCACCTCATCAGCATCAGGATTAAGCTTGGCTAAAATTGCCCTCTTGTGAACCTCAGGGGTATGGTTTGGCTGAAAAGGGGAACATGTGACATTTATATTATGAAAGTAAAAGTGGCAAACAAAAAAAAACTACAAAGGACCAAGCACAATTCTGGTTTAAATCAGGTTACAAAAACAGATCTTTTTTAAAAAAGTCATATTTCTGCACAGCTTATGTAGGCTTCTATGTTTACATTGATTTCTCATAGGGACTCAGGATCAGTACAGCTTCCAGTTACTGTTCCTGACACCATCACCACTTGGGAGACAGAGGCTTTCTGTGTGTCCTCTAAGGGTCTGGGACTGGCTCCTCCTGTTCAGCTCACTGTATTTCAGCCCTTCTTCCTGGAGCTCTCATTACCCTACTCTATTATCAGGGGAGAGGTTTTTGAGCTGAAGGCCACTGTCTTCAATTATCTTTCCAAATGCATTATGGTATTGCTAGGCAAATGCGCTGTCTTCACAAGTACTTTATTACCTAAAATGTACATTAAATTAATTATTTGTGTGTCTTTGGCAGGTTAAAGTGACTCCGACCCCTTCCTCTGACTACACTCTGAAACCCTCTTCTGATGGCGTGTATTCATGCTGTCTGTGTGAAAATGGCAGAAAGACCTTCAAATGGACTCTGATTCCTACTGTGCTTGGTTAGCCATACAACTCCATCACATTCTTTCATATGCTGTTAAAACAACACTACTGTTTTAATAATTTAGTTGGGACCAAATAATTTTTGTTTTTTACTGGGGTGGGTTTTAAGCGCTGTTTGGAACATACTGTATATGCACATGAATTATCCCCTGTCATGACCATGTCAATGTCCTAGTGCGAGTGCTTGGTGTAGCCATAGAGTTCAGTTCAGTGTTTTATAACTCGACTAGTGTTCGTACCCTTTGATGTGTAAAGAGTTTTTAGAACAAAGTGTAGCCTTTGTCAGAGGTTCTTACACAGGGTTAAATAAAAAAAGGTTTGAGTAAGCTTTGCTTCATGAACCTGGCTTTCACCTGACATCTCAGACTTTATGCTCTCTCACTTTCATACTGTACTTATGAATACATATACAGTACATATACTTCACCCGTGATCCTTTTTTTTTTTAACTGGTACGGGATTCCAGTCTTGTCTTGCTGGGCTACTTTGCGTTCCAGTCTCTGTTTAACCCAAAGTCTTGGATTGGGTCATTGGTGGCCAACCATCCAGTAGGACATGGCTTCCTGTGATGGCTGTTCCATGAACAAGAACAATGTCTGCACCTAAGACCCCTCCCCATCCCCCAACGCCTCTGATCTCACATTTCCCTCAACTTGATTACCAGGTTTTCGACTGATTTTCAAAGTCTATACTTTAATATAGTCTCGGACAAAGACCCACAGTTCTTGACGTAATTCTGGGAGGTCATTTGTGGCACCTCGTGCTCATGGGCAACAACCCTGGGAGGGCTATGGACCCGAGAAAAATTGATGGGTACCAGCCAGGTTCATCTTGGACCGTTCCCTTATCACTGACTTTCACAACCTCAACCATGAGGCAACCAGTCTGCTGAACGCATAGAAATCATCTATAAGTATGCTTGGGTTCTGGCTCTCTGCCCCATCCAGTCAAGTTCTTCCATACCAAATTCGCTCTTCCATGTCTTTATGGATTTTTTGGGGGCATGAAATTGTCTAAAATGCCCTGGTATGCTGAACATAAGAGTTCTTTTCACTGGAAGCAAGAGGCCCAGCCCAACTCCTGAATGACAACCCCACGCCAGTTCCAACATCCAACGTCCTACAGTAGTGCACAAAGCAAAGTATACAGTATATACTATACACTTATTTGTGTCTGTGTTGTTGTATATAGCATCGCAGTTCTGGAGCAGTTCTGTTGTTTTATTTCACTGTGCATTGTCCTGTATATGGTTGAATTATCAATTCGTAAACAACTCTTCTTAACTGTCAATATGCTACAGGAGTCTTGAATGTGACAGTGAGTGCAGAGGCAGAACAATCCCAGACTGTGTGTGACAATGAGGTTGTGAGTGTTCCAGAGAGAGGCCGCATTGACACGGTTACACGGAGTCTGATTGTACAGGCTGGTATCTTAATACTTAGAGTTACCTTAAAATTTTAAGCCTACTTTTATTACCACATATTCTAATGACCCTATTTCTTCTGTAGGCTGAAGGGACTGAACAGATGAAGAGCTGGAGTTGGTTATTATGTCCACAAGGTTAGGCTTGCAAATATATTGCCATTAATTCATATCTAATTTGTTTAAACAAACAAGTATGAGTCAGTTTAAAGTTGACATGTATTTTTGTACCTTGTAAAAGTAAGATACCTTTTGATCTCACTTATAGGTAACAGTCTTTCGGAGGACTTGAAGCTAATTCTTCCTGAGAATGTAGTAGAAGGATCAGAACGAGCTTCTGTTTCAGTACTTGGTAAGACATTAGTTTTGAACACACAAAAAAAAAATGCGGCAAAAAGTATAGAAAAAATATGCCAGGATAACTCCTCTGATTTACTTGTTGTTTAATGCTTGGATCATTTTGCAATGCTTTCATTATCATAGTAGTTTTACATTTACTAGATCCAGACAGATGTTTATGGTTGATGCCAACCCTTTCTCTCTAAGTGTCCAAAGCATTGCTTTCAGTATTTAATTACCATACTCACATATTCACATATCATCATTGATCTTTATTACAAACGTGTACTACTACCTGGCTTTAGAATAAAAACTTTAAATTAAAGATTACAGCACTTTCCTCCACCCTTTCCCTAAGTGTCTTTTAGCACATTGTGTATGATGACCAAGGCCATCCAGATGAACCAAGCAAAACAAATAAACAAACACTCCTCAAGGAGGTCTCTCAGGTAGTGTGTCAGATGGTGCTGGCGACTCAGCATAATGGTGATGTTTGAGATGTTTGACTTGAGTATATACATAAGCATAGTTGTAAATGAATTAAAACTGAAAATCTTTGCTCACGTCTTGCGGGTTTCAGTGGTGGTGTATAGAAGCCAAACCTTTATTCCAAATTTATGGGCCTGACTGTAGCTATTTAGCATTTTGTTGACTTTGGATTTAATTAGTGCCACAGAGTTTCAGTGCATGTTTGTGTTCTTGAATGTGTACCTTTATTTCATATTTCATGTTCCTATATTTGTTCATGTATTTTTTTGTCAGCTAAAACAGCTAAACAGATACATGTTATTATTGTAATTTTGTAGGAGACATACTTGGTTGTGCATTAAAAAATCTTGATGGACTATTAAAGATGCCATATGGCTGTGGAGAACAAAACAGTGCACTCCTCGCCCCTAATATCTACATACTTCAGTATCTAGAAAACACTGAGCAGCTCACAGCAGCTATACGTGAGAAGGCTACTGGTTTTCTTAAAAGTGGTCAGTTTTTTTTTCATAAGTTTCTATTTCTCTGTTTAATTGTACAGATCAACACTAGCCATGCTGAACAGATTTTACTAACCAGGAGAATATTTTTATTTACTTATTCAGGATACCAAAGGCAGCTAAATTATAAACATGGAAATGGTGCATATAGCACATTTGGCAGTGGAGAGGAGAACACATGGTAAGGAGTTCTTAAAGCTTTAAAGTATTTCTTAAATACTTTAAGGAAAACAGGTAAAGTTCATCACAAATTATTATCCAAACTAAACTATCCTCGGTTCTTAACTACTGCTTAGAAGTTTGGACACATCACGTTTTTATTTCTTTTTATTATTTTCAATGCTGAACTTAAACATGATGACATCCAAACTATGAAATAACGTGTGGAATTACATAGTAAACCAAAGAGCTTTTGGGGCTAACTGGGCAAAGAGACTAACAGGGCAATCAGGGCTAACAGGGCCATCAGAGCAAACAGGACTTTCAGAGCTTATGGGGATTTTATTTTATTTTAAATCAACAAAAACAAGCTGCATTCATGGATTTTTTCCTCTGGAGTTGTGGGCATCATCCATGGCACAAACATTAAAATAATAGCACTAACAAGGATTCTTATGTGGCCCAAACACATTATCACAGCATTAATATTCAAGTGGTTATAGATGCAATATGACTTGATCAGGTGAAGCACAAAGCCATTTGATCTGGTAGTGTAACTGAAGCAAATAATCTACTACTGTATGGGTGGCAAGGCACTGCCCAAATATCTCTGGGATAAAGTTGTGCACAGGCACAAGTTAGGATAAGGATCCCAAAATTTTTTAAGATTTTATCCCTGCTTAGATACACAGTAAAGTCTGTTATTAAGAAGTGGAAAAGATTTGGTATGACACAAACCCTCCCTGGATCAGAAAGTCATTTCAAAACTAAATATCCAGGAGGAAACTGATCAGACAGGCTGAGGAGTTCTACAGTAACTCTAAACCAGTTGCATGAATTTATGACAAATGTCATTGTGTACATCACAAATTCTCCACAAGTGTGGTTTGTATGGGAGGGTTGCAGGAAAAAAGCCACTGCTCAATTAAAGCCACATGGAAAAATCTGTGGAATGACTTGAAGACTGTCGTCCAAGGTCAGAACTACTACGAACTACAAAAAAAAAACTGAGTCTGACAGTTTCAGACTGTAAAGCAACAAAATGTGATTATTTTAAAGGGGGCGTGATTCTTTTCTATACTGAATGTATGCGGGAACTAATCAGATTTAACTACATTGAGGTGACTGCAAATTAAATGATATGAAACTAAAGTCAGTGTCAACATAAAAACACGTGTCAACGTTAAAGTCCCAACCCAAAACAGAGCCCATGAGTGAGGAGCATCACTTGTTTTCCGACAGGGCAATGACCCCAAACACACCTATAGGTTATATAAGACTGGTTATGCGAATACATATTTATATAATTCTAGAAAATGTTTTCTGATATAAAATATATGTCCATCTCCAGGTTAACTGCTTTTGTTTTGAGGATCTTTGGTAAAGCACAACGTTACATTTTTATTGATCCAGAAATCCTTAACAGTGCAAAGAAATGGATTATAGGGATGCAGAAATCAGATGGCTGTTTTATACTACAGGGAAGTCTGTTCAATAACAGGATGAAGGTATGTATGATACTAACTGGTATCCATAATACAGTACACATTTCTGAAATAAATACTGAGTTTCTGTTTTAGGGTGGTGTAAATGATGATGTCACCATTACTGCTTACATCACTTTATCATTACTTGAATTGGACGTTACAGTGCAGGTAAAACCATAATACAGTAAAAGTTCATCTTTCACATCACAGTACACATCTAAAAAAAAATGGAGCCAATGAACGTTTAACCCTTAAACACCTGGGCCCGAAAACGTCTTAGAATTCTACCTTAGCCTAAAAAGTCCTAGCTGGGAGTCTTAGACTAAAAGTGATTTTAGAAGAATTCTTAGAGCAGCTCTGAGTAAGGAAGGTACAAAAACCTTTATCTTAGATGTTGACCCCATTGCTAGGGATGATGCAGCAATTCAAGGACTCTGATTGGTTGATAAGAAATAACCTCTGACCTCTGTAAAGGTCTTGAAATGTGCTGTTTGTAAAAATAGAATATATGATAATAAAATAGACACTGAAATCATAATGTTTGTATATAATGAAATTGAATGTACAGTATAATCATCACTACTGTATAATCATCACTACTTTACGCAATGGTTCTGTTCTGTTATAGGCTAAATATCTTAAAGTGAATTAAAACAGCCAAATGTTGAAAATGTGTCTACTTTTGAAGCAACCAATTTCCACACAGTAGTTACTATATTTAAGTTCTTACATTTATTTACCATATTGATTTTATTACTTGTAATCCAGTTCAGATTGATGGGAGCAAAATGTCTTAGCTTTTGGATGGTATGTAGTCAACAATCCAAGAGAGATGGAAGGAAGTAAAAGAACAAGAAAACCAAATTGGACAGAAGAGCAGTGTTTACTTTTAGCTTTATGTTCAGTGTTTGGAGAATATTTCTTCTTTCCCTCATTTTGTCCTCTGCTATAGAAACTCTTAAGCCTCTTAAAAGTCCTCCTCTCTACTCTTAACAATTTTTACTTTAGGAGCTGTTTTTAGGGCTAAGATGTTTCGTGAATCATTTTTATCTTTACTAAGATTTAATCCTAAATTTAAGGGGAAATTCTAAGAAAATGTCATAATTCTAAGAATTTTCTTAGAATTTCATCACTAGGAGCAACTTTTAGGCTTAAGACGCTTTGTGAATACAGGCCCTGAAGCTTGACCATCAGAATAAACGTTTCAGAATAAATACCTGCAGTAAGATATCCGTTTTTGTGGATAAGCCCAACCTTGACAGGAACTTTACAAATTATAATTCTTCTTCTTCAGTAGCTAGTAATGTACTATGTTTTGATTGCAGGATCCTGTTGTAAATAAAGGGTTGTTGTGTCTAAAATCTTCTATTGGTAACCTGAAAAACACCTACACAACCGCATTGTTGGCCTACACCTTCAGCCTGGCTCAAGAGAATGACATTCGAGAGCAGTTACTAAAGAAGTTGGATAATCTTGCTATTCGAGCAGGTACTGGATGATTATATAAATATGCATCCTTCATATTAGTTATACAGTGTGTATTACATGAGTCTCAGTTTTTGTAACTAATATGAAGAGAACTTAACCATAAGAGCAGAAGATGATTATTATCTCCTCAGTGCTATAAGAATATAAACTAGTGCAGTTCATTGCAACCATTATTGCCACTATAAGCAGCAGGCATTCTGAAACTGTGCTAATAGTTTATAGCAAAATATTCACAACCGTAATGGAAGAAATACAGTGGAACCTTGGATTATGAGCATACAGTAAATCGTTCCGGAAGTGGGCTCGTATTCCAAAACACTCGTAAACCAAATCATCATTTCCCATAAGAAATAATGAAAACTCAAATTATTCGTTCCACAGCCCCAAAAAATAAATACATAAAAATAATTAATACAATCTATAAAATGAAAATAAAACAAATTAATCTGCACTTTACCTTTTAAAAAAAGTACAAATAAATCCTGACAGATAAGTGTTTCCATTGGTGCACGCAGGCGCTGTGTGTGGGTGTGTGGAATTAGCCCCTTCCCTCGCCTCGTTTTACACAGTAACACTCCTCCTCCCTCTCCCCACCTCGCTTTTTAAGATTCACAACAAACACACACACACAACGGAAACACCGTTTTAACAGGAAAAAAATTAATCTTTCTGAGACTGACATGAGCGTATATTAACAGACTAATTTTTTAAGTTTCACAACAAGCGCATAAACACAGCGGAAACACCGTTTTAACGGAAAAAAGCGAGACCAACATGAGCGCATACTAAAGGAATCACTTAAGTTTCACAACAAACGGACACACACACAGACACGGAAACACCGTTTTAACAGGAAAAAAAAGAAATCTCTCTGACCTGGCGTGAGCGCATACTAAGGGAATCACTGCTGTAAAGTAAAAAAAAACAAATTAAAAAAAAAATGAACCAGCACCTTACCTTTGAAAAGAATCGCGACAGAGCAGAGTTTCTGTATGTTTGTGAAGCCGGGAGGGGTGAAAAGGCAAGAGAGCGTCTGTGCATGTGTGTGTCAGTGTCAAATTGCGCGCGCACGAGCAGAGTTTCTGTGTGTTTGCGAAGCCGTGGGAGGAGGGAGGGGGGGAAGGTGAGAGAGTGACGCTTGGTGTCAAAATAAGAGTCGCATGTGTGAAGCATGATATTCGGCGCTCGTAAACTAATACTTGCTCCGTTTCCGAATAAAAACTGTATTAGAATTATGCTTCTTCTAGTAATAATACTACTTTTTTTCTCACATGGCACTTTTTTGTTGTTGTTACAAATATCTACTATGTAAGTCTAAGTTTTAGATAAATTTTTAGAAGGCACTTGTTTATGGGCATAATTAAGTCACAGATGCATGTCAAAATTTAGGTAAATATCGTTTCAACTATAGTATGGCATTTGCATTGTTAATCTGTTGCTATCAATTCTTAATAGAAAGACCAAAAAGCTGTCACTGCTAGTGAGACAGGCTGTCATCAGAATTTTTTTATTTTAACAAACACAGCAGAAAGACAGCAAAAACATCTGATTCAAGTCAGTTATTTGCTACATTTCTAAAAAGAAGAAGGCAATGATGAACTTAAGAACACCAAAAGGTGGTGGATGACAGAAGAAATAATTTCCGGGGAAGGAAAACCTTTTCATCACAGTTAGCCAGTTCTAGAACACATTCTAATATGTCAACAATCAAAAGAGATCTTTATCAAAGTAAATACTGGGGGTTTACCACAAGATGCACACCAATGGTGAGCCACAAGAAGCATGAGTATGAAAAAATGATTTAGCTAAAACATATTTAAAAAGCATGTGCAGTTCAGGAACTATATGCTGTGGACAGATTAGACAAAGATCTCACCAGAATGCTGGAGAGAAGCGTTTGGAGAATGGATCTGCTCAAGATCCAAACCATACCACTCCATGTAAGGCTGCAGAGGGGACTGGTTTCTTTGTATTTAAAAAGCATGATGCAAAAGAAGCATCATGATTTTTGAAGTGTATTGGGCTATTTTAAAAGCAACACAAAAAGTGTCATGTCTTATAATGGCAAGGTTAATTGCCTGGCCTGAATCCAGCTGAGCATGCAGAAAGTGATTTACAAAAAAAGCAGAAATTATTTACTACAGAAACAAATTAGAGCTGAATGTGTGTGCTTTGAGCTCATATTTATTATTAATTTCAGCTCATACTATTTATGGTAGACAGCTATCATCTATGATCAAATGTTAATGAATCTGGCTGTGTACTGTATGTAATAATTAGTTTTGATTTTAGATGCTCGCCTACACTGGTCTCAGTCAGCATCAGATGACTCTGCCTCCTTGTCAGTGGAAATCAGTTCCTACGTGCTGCTAGCTGTTCTCACAGCAGGTCAACTCACTACTGCTGATTTGGGCTATGCTAACAGGATAGTAAGTTGGCTGGTGCAGCAACAAAATCCTTATGGAGGTTTTTCCTCCACCCAGGTACTCAATTAATTTATATTGTTCTCTTTAGTTTGTTCTAAATTTAGTCAATCGATAAGCTGATGTTGATGTAAATTTCATAATATATTTAAAGGGTTTTTTTTCTCCAATCAGGACACAGTTGTGGCTCTCCAGGCTCTGGCTCTATACTCCAGTAAAGTATTCGGTTCAGATGGCTCTAGTAGAGTAACTGTAAAGTCAGTGGGTGGAGACAATCACACCTTTAATGTAAACCAGAATAATAGGTTACTGTACCAAGAAAAACCATTGCAGGATGTTCCTGGCAAATACAGCATTGAGGTGAAGGGCTCCACCTGTGTGTCAGTGCAGGTCAGTGCATCTAACTCTAACCAAACCTTGCAAATCTTAGGAACTTAGATCCAAATGCTGCATCAGTATTTACTTACATAATTTGCATTGAGACTTTGTCTAAGCACTTGCACAACAGATTTTCTGGGCTCCCCATTTGAATTCTTCAACCTGCCTTCCTGTAGCTCTTTCCTACTAGGGTGCCGAGATGGTATTTAGCATCAGACCACTGCCTTTCTACAACAATCACTTTAAGGCAGTGGAATGAGATTATAGCTTTTTTTTTCTTTGCTGCCAATATGTAACATGAAAGAGAAATTTATTTAAAAGTAAATGAAAAAAGATTAATATGATAATAGATGCAAATGTAAAGAGGAGGGCAAGCAATTAAATAAATCTTATCAGAGTTTAGTATATTAGCAGTGTATTTAGTTTAGTGTATTAATAAGGCTTCCTCCTCCATTGTCTGTCAATTAATAAACATTTCAAAATAATTTTTTTTAAAGTATTTAGCTTTTTTGTATCATTCTCCAACAGTTACACAAAAGGTTTTTACTCCCTTTGTAGGCAGCACTTTTCTACAATATCCCGACACCATCTGAAAACAAATCTCTGAGCATCAAGGCTACGACGTGCAGGAAATCATTAAGAGAAACTCTGTTCCTGAAGTTCACTGTCACGTAAGAATGAAAGTCTGAATGAAGTACTTATTTAACCTACAGTATAACCTGTACAACTCAATTGAAAAACAAACTGATTTTTTTTTGTGGGGTAAAATTAAAAAAAGACTAAAATAATGTGGTTGCGTATGTATGCACACCCTCTTATAACAGGGAATGTGGCTGTGCTCAGAATTAAACAATCACATTCAAATTCATGTTAAATAGGAGTCATTACACACCAAGTACCTCTGATTGATCCCAAATGAAGTTCACCTGTTCTAGTAGGCTTACCTACTTTCTTTAAGTTTTTTTTTTTGTCGCATCTTACAGCAAAAGCCATTTTCCACAGAATACGTACAAAGCATCTGTGGAATCTCATTGTTAAAAGGTATCAGTCAGGAGAAGGCTACAAAAGAATTTCTAAGGCATTAGATATACCATGGAACACAGTGAAGACAGACATCATCAAGTGGAGAACATATGGGGCACGAATTAATTAAAAAAGAATTAGTCAAAGTCAACTTTATTGTCGATTCTGCTACATGTACAGTACATACATATAGAGAATTGAAATTGCGTTACTCTCAGTTCCTTTACAAACAACACTAACTACAAAAAAGTAAATGTAAAAGAACAAAATAGTGTTTAACGAAAGGAAGAAGAAGAAAAACCTTAAATAACACAATCTAAGACTATCACAGTAGTTAAGACAAATTACTTTATCTGTCCTGCAAAAAGGGACGGATAACACGACAGAACATCGGTAATTAAAATCAAACGGTGCTTCAACAAAGTATTAGTTTAAGTGTGTGCCAAATTATTTCAGCAGAAAATATTATGTATTTATACCCCCCCCCCCTTCACATTAAAGGTAGAAAAAGTTCTGAAATTATTTATCTTGATCTCTTTTTTCTTTTTTTTTCACAAAAACCTGGCATTTTAACAGGTGTGCATAGACCTTTTATATCCACTGTATATACTGGAATAGTATCTGGGTTAAAACCTTTTATGACAACGGTATCATCTGTGCTATTGAGTTATTGAGTTTTGCTTTGTTGTGTTTTCAGATATTCTGGACCATTTAAAAATACTAACATGATCATAGTGGACATAAAACTTTTATCAGGGTTCACAGCAGATCCTGATGAAGTAAGAAGTAGTCATGTTCTACAATGTCTTTAATATACATGTCTAGATAAGCAGATTAATGGTAGAACAAATCTTGTGTGTTTTCTTAGCTGAAAAAAGGCATGTTGGTGAAAAGAGTTGACTCCAAAAATGACCATGTTATCATGTATATTGAAGTGGTGAGAGAGATTATTAATCTGTTAATGAATCATTATATTTCACAAAAAAAAAGCTTTGTCTACAAATCTTACAGTTTGATGTTTGTTTAATCTCTTAACAGCTCCAAAGGAATGTTCCTATCAGCTATGAGCTTCAGATTAAACAGGTCCTTCATGTTAAGAATTTGAGGCCAGCTGTGATGAAGGTTTATGATTACTACCAAACAAGTAAGCTTTTCCTTGGTTATATTATTTTAGAAGTCTCTGCAACAGTACAGAACTAATTTCATTTACTGATTTTGAACATTTCATTCAGGCGACCAGTCTGAGACGGAGTACACCTCCCCATTTGAATTTCACATTTGCAATGGAGATGCAGGAATCTCTTTGTCTATCTGCTGTATGCTGGTTTTATTTTTTAATTTTATTTTTTTGTTGTTGAAATAAAAACCTGTATCTGTAAAAGTCATTATACTGTATGTTATGTCGAGGATCTTCATAGTATGATGATACAGGCATAATTTTTTTCAGTATATTCAGTATTCCCAGGTGAAAAAAGTATGCTAAGTATATAGAATCCTAGCATGCCAAAGCATACTTACATGTACTTGCAGTTAGACTAATGACTAGTAACCTTGGAGTAACTAATTTTATAAGTTGTAATTAAATTATACAAAAGCACACTTTTAAGGATACTTTTATGTGCTAAGGTTGAACAACTTTAAGTATACATAATACACTTAAAGCATATGATACTGTATATAACTAACATACATAACCGACACAGTAATTAATGAAATTACAGCAATTTTTACTGTTTTACAAATACGAAAGTAATATAACATGAATATATTCTTAGTGCAGCAGAATCATGCTGTTATACTTCTGGCCAATTCCAAATACTACTACTATAGTACACCCAGTCCTCTATACTACTTTCCTGCAAATGTTACCATACACATTTTTACAAAAATCCATAGAGTTTTTGGACAATTTACAGTTGATGAATGCATTTTCTATACTATAACATGTTTTTGAAACCCATTACATCAACGGCAATTGAAACACATCACATCAGTAATGATGAGGCAGGTTTCATTCTTGAGTTCAACAGATTTCATTTGCACAAAGAAAAATGAGATAGTAGTGCACTGAAGTATAAGCATGAAAACTGAAAATATACAGAGACTATAGAATGTTACAATATGCTTTCTGTACTTTGTTACTACGATTATTTTGAACATTTAATATGCCAAATATAAATTGAAAAACTTTGAATAAGTTTGCTTTGGAAATTACACTGACATACAGTACAGTATTTCTGAAATGTGTACTATAATACAATTATTTTGAAGTATGTTTAAAATGTAATTCCCAAAATTGGTATGATGTTAATATATTTTTTATATATTAACTGATGGTACAATTATAGTATATTTGCAACATACTATAGGTAGACGATTTTAATTTATTTGTAATGCACAGAAGTGTATTTTTTCACTAGGGTTGGTAGATTCAGTAAAGCTAAGGCCTTTTCTAAATTTGTGAATCATCCAACAATGCAGAATAGTTAAACTTTTACAACATGACTGACATCAGGAGAATATTTAATATAAATGCAATCAAATTTGTTTTTAAATAAAATTTTATTTGAATTGAAGTTGCACTGAGTCTGTAGTAGCTCTGTTATTGTCTTTGACTATGCTTTTCTATTTTATACAGTTAGTTAACAGTTATTTCCTACCAAATAATCTGATTCCACAAGTGGTAATAATAGATGGTAAGTGTACTGGAATGTTCAAATATAGGTATCACTCCGAAAAATAAGTACTCTAATAACCGTTAACTGTCATTTGCCAGCATGGGTGAAAGTAGATTGGTCTACAGTCCTCAGTACTCAAGGGAGAGCAGCTACTTTGTCTATTACATAATTGCTTCTAAATCGTTCTTGCCTTGCTATTTGGGATTTAACCCTGGAACCCGGGAGTTAACATAGCTGATATTCAAAGCAGAATAAGCATAAATATTAAGAGAGACTTGAGATTTATGGGACTCTCTCCACCACATCCATGGTATATTCTCCTCACCTTTCTACATTGTACTGGGTCAGAATTCAACTGCTTTTACCATTTGTTAGATACTTCCACCAGTCGCAGAACGATATGTGTTGGCAGAGCAAAAAAAAGTGGTTAAATAAACAAACATATCACAATCTGTTGATAATAAATGGTGTTTGTGGAACTGTTGTAGAAAAGCAATATCACACTCGAGATTGTGCTATTGTGCTAAATGTCAGAACTACTGTGATGCCTATGACCAGATCACAACCATCCTTATATCTAGCACAACAGCACTCCCTCTTGTGTGATGTTGCTTAATTATGCAAATGTCAGGCTGTAATTCCTTTCTCATCCTTCACAAAAGATTTTTTTTTTTTTTTTTTTAAAAAGTAAAACCGAGGATACAGATAGGTATAGAAAAAAAGTGTTTGAACTATTACCTGAATGTGTTAAAATTGGATCGTTACACATTATTAAAGGTAAGCTTTTCTGGTCAAGGCAGGGCAATCAGAAGAAAGATTACCTTTTCAACTATATTAAAGGTTTAAACAAAAAGATTTTTCAGACTCGTTGTGAACAGATGTAGGAGTACTTTATGCTGGCGAAAAAATGAATAGGCAGTACTTAAATAGAAATATATGGTTGAGTGCTGTTTAGTTTCTCTAGTAGACCACCGTATACAGTATTTTAGTATTGATAGCATAAACTTCATAGAGTCCCCATACATTTTAATTACAGATGAAATATTGATTATCCCATTTGAGAGGCCAACTTTTTTTAAGGATGTTGCTGTTTGCCAGATGTCCCATTGATTTGGTCGCCTTTCTAGATCTTGCGCAACAAGACAGCATTCCTCTGTAGAGTTATTGTTGCATGCATGTGGTCAAAAACGGGAATGACGACAAATGCAACCATTGCAACTGTAGACATCATGTAAAAATAACTAATTGAAATCGGTTGTGAAATGCAAACATTATACAGCATTTTTACTCGTACAGGCCAGGCTTGCCATATTGCCAAGAGCAGCAACACATTGTGTGCATATTAATGTCTGTGGTTGCAGCAATGTCAGAAGCCCTAATTGTTTTACAACCTTTCTGTTCACTTTCTTAGGAGCACAAGTAATCCATGAAGTACTGCATTCATGCTGTTATCTAATTATTTAATTAGTGTAATACAAAAAATAATGTGGATACTAAAGCTTCAGTTATTTTTGTCCATTTTGATGTTTGATGTGAACATAAACTTTTTCAGATATTTATCTGTATTTGCATGTTTTTTTTGTTTGTTTGTTTGTTTTTTGCACCGTGCTGACTAATATTAACTGCAAGCATACATTCTCAGTAACAACGTGAAGCTGGTCGGGGTCAAGGTGGATCCAGAGCCAATTGTGGGAACACTGGATGATGAGTGTCCATTGTAGAGAATCATGCACAGCAAACACACACGCACACACACACGCACACACACACGCACACACACACGCACACACACACGCACACACACACGCACACACACACGCACACACACACATTTCAACACTAAGGGGCATATTTTTAGGAGGAAACCAGAAAATCAGAAGAAACCATTTTGGACACAAGGAAAGCTCATGGAACACAAGAACAGGGACCCAGGAGTTGTAAGCTAAAAGCTTTCGAATCTTTTGGAATTATGTATTTCTAACTGATTGTAAAATGAGGTCGGGCCATTTTCCTGGCGCTCTCTAAATTTATTGTGCTTACAGGACATCATGCCTTTCTTCTTCTTCATCTTTTAGAGATTGTACTGTAGAAGACATATATCTGTTCTGACACCTACAGCAGGTGGTGAAATAAATTACCTCTAGATGTCCATACAGCTGGGTTTCTGCCAATCTTTAATATTTAGGTTTTTTAAAAATTCTTAACCTCCCAACAGTGTTTGACTGATGATACTTAGTTAGTAACCCAAAAAAAATGCAAAAGCACTTTTTGTAAGTTGCTGTGGATAAGAGCATCTGCCAAATGCCTAAATGTAAATATGAATGTCTCCAAAGACAGCACCAGGAACTTTCAGCTGATGAGATTATTACAGTATATTGCAAAACTTTTAGTTGAATAGGTAATTACTGTTTTTGTTGGGCACTGCTGTAAATCCTGTACTATTCAGTATGTATGAACACTGGATCACTGCTTATGGAAATTCATAATATTTAAGCATTTATATATTCAAATACAAGTAGACATTCATTCTGTTCATTTGGGGCACGTACAATTTCCATCAAATATAAAAAATGCGGCAAAGTAAATATCCGTCTCTTTGGTTAGGATAGAACGTTTAGATATTCAGGGGACGTTTTACTGACAGTGCACGTGATGTGGACGCATTCCAACAGATGTGAATGAGATTCAGCAGAAATTTGCACACGTAATTTAGAGAGCGCGCGAGCGAGAGAGCGAGAGAGAAAGAGGGACTCTGAATGTACTCGAGTTTCAGGAACAGGAAGTGCTGCCGTGCTGTTGCTGTACGGACACCAGTTTATGGTTTTATGGCGATCGATTAGGAATATAATCTGAACATAAAACTGCAATGCAAGAGCGTTAAAGCAGTAGGTAAGATGAGATCATCCTTCATGGGTAATGACTCAATCAAGCCGCGTGTCCTTTGAATTCGCTATATGTTTCCTTTCCTTCGCCATGTTGTTATTGTAAAGTCTTTCATGTCCCAACGTTAAAGAAGACACTTTAGTTCCCGAATCAACAATAACAAACTCTAGGTAGCGTAATGATCTGCACTTATTACAAGTTTAATAGCCACCGGCTGCCATTGACGGTCTGTTATGGTTATCGATTGCGGTTTATTCTGCTTTCATGTAGAAATATGCAATGACTAAAAACACTCCTCTACATTCCAAAATTTTAATTAATTAATTAAAAAAGAAAAAACCTTGTTAAGTTTAATGTAATCCGGTTTGAGTCATGTCTGTAATTGTAAATAGGTCAATAATACACCTTACAATAGGACACCTTTGGTTAATCTGACCACATACTATATGGTTATGTTTAGAACAACACGCTGGTTAGCTTTAACATCCCAAAATAGGCTCGTGTCCGAGCCACAGGTCATGTTTTTCTTTTATTTCTGCGTTGTTCAGGTTATTCGGGAATATTTATGGATTTAATTACATTTAAACTGTGTGTGTGTGTGTGTGGAATTTTGCATGTGCTCTATATGCTGTGTGGGTTTCCCACAGTCCACAGACATACTGTACCTTGTAGACTGATTAGCATTTCCAAATTAATCGTACTTTTGTGTGTGTGTGGTGGTATGAGCTTTTGCCCCAAGATGGGTTGGCACCCCGTCCAGTGTATCCCCAGCCTTGAGCCCTGACCACGCTTACACACGATAAACTAATTTCATTTCAATTTCCCTACACCATACACAGTATGACGTGCAGTAAAATGCTTGCACGACTGTTTGTGACCTTGAAAAGAAAAAAAAGGAAGTAAGAAGGCAAAATGCTAATAGGAGAGAATAAAATATGAAATCTACAAATTTTTTACAGTAAAATAAGCAGTGTGTATATAAAAATATATGTCTGTGTGTATGTAGTTTAATTAAATGTTTGCAGTACTTAGATATCTGAGTGAAGTAGAAATTCACAATGGTCATAGAAATAACTTTAACCTGACAAAAGTAATAATAAATAAGAATTCTATGAATGTTAACCAATGAAAGTCAGACATTGCTTTTCAACCATGCTTCAACGGAATTATGAAAAAAAAATTAACTCATAGAACAGGCCTGGACAAAAATGATGGTACCTCTAACTTAATAGTTTGTTGCACAACCTTTTGAGGCAATCACTGCAATCAAACGATTCCTGTAACTGTCAATGAGACTTCTGCACCTCTCTGCAGGTATTTTGGCCTCCTCACTCCTCATGAGCAAGCTGCTCCAGTTGTTTCCGATTTAAAGGGTGTATGACAATTTAGCATAAACAATGCATAAACATAAACTATTTCTACTATTTTAACTCTTTTCCCATCAACGACGGGTACTTCAGCTGGTAGAAAGTGAATGAATAAATGAATAAATTTGCAATGCTTACAGATATTTTAGTCTAATTAAAAGCATGCAAAAATATTTAGCAAACAATTAATATTGATCAGAAAATTAGTTTGACATCGGGTTAATAACATTCATGTTATGCAATGCATGTACATAAACATAACCTACATTAATAATATTACATTACAACTGTTGCTGTTTTAGGAGGGGTCTTAAAGGAAACCAGAATGTGGCGATTTGGAAGGACGACCGGAACTGGAGCTATAAGCTGGAGAACCTACAGGGCACTAAAAGATTTGCCCTACAAACATGAATCAACATTTTCAGAGAGAAGTAAGTGCATTAAATCATATTTGTTTGATTAATTTACATATTTACTACAGGTACTGTGTTTTGCTAATTTGTATTCGTGTCATTTTTCTTTCTGTCAGAAATGAACTTTCCACCTTGTGACTTCTGTTGTGTCAGAAAAGCAGGATACTTATTTGATCCCAGGTAATTATACCATGGTTTAAAGCCATTTCATGCCCCAACATATCAAATAAAAAATAACAATGTACACCCTGCTATTAAAGTCCTGTTTCATAAGTGTTGTTAGAGGGTGGATGACACTTGTGCAATGGGGTGGAGTGAACAGGTCAAATTAATGAGTTCATTATTCTCTGGTTACAGTCTGAGATTATATTCTTCTGGCACACCACTTACAGGTGAGCTCATACTTTTGCCATACCATGGTATCAATTGTAGACACACACAATAACAATAAAGTAAAAACGTTATATCTGCTTTAATGGAGCAGTATTATTCTCTCAGTGCTGTGTTGAATTTCTACAGATCCGATAGAAGTCCACAAGCAAAAGTTAGCGCTGTGGTTCAGTCATTTGCCTCGGGAAGAAAAACAGTTTGGGGGATACTTTTCTCCTGAAACCATGCACGTTGAGCCACTTATTCTTGAAAAAGCGCCAGAAGAGGGAAAAGGCCTCTCTATGAATCCCTTCCAAGGAAATGACTCGATGAGAAATTCAGTCACAGCTGAACAGCTGTTTGACCAAAAGCACAACATCGAGGAGGGACAGGGACTAAATGTATTGCTCTATGGAGCTGTTGGCACTGGGAAAAGTACAGTTGTCCGCAAGCTGGTTTTGGACTGGTGTGCTGGTTTAGCTCTTTCCCAGTTCAAGTTGGTGGTGCCTTTCTCTTGTGAAGATCTTTCTCAGTTGTCTAAAGCCGCATCATTGAGAGACCTTGTGGGTAGAAAGTATGTACACCTTCGCAAGACGCCATTTCTTAGTGGAGATAGTAACCAAGCCAGTGAGGTCCTCTTCATATTCAATGGGATGGAGAAGATGAAGTTAGATTTCAGGATTGCCACCACTGAATTATGCAGTGATCCTAATGAGGCGCTTCCATCTGGAGCTGTTGTGGTGAACTTGCTAAGGAAATACCTCCTACCTGAGGTATGTCTGAATTATGGTCGTTTTCACTTGATTATTAGCACAATTCAAAATTTTCAAAATGAAACAACTTTATTTAAAAAAATATGGTAAGGGTTAATATGCAGAGAATACAAGCACAGAGCTTTTTCCGGTAATATTTAATATGGTTGGAAAAAATTTATTTCTTTACTGTACTTTAAATATTTTACAAGTGCCTAATATTTATTGAAAGATAATAAGTTATTTAAGATAACTTATGATTTTATTCAAATAAATCAAGACAACCACCATCTCACCCTATTCTCAAGGTAAACGTGTATTAATTAATTATTTGGCATTTTATAACCAAATAGTTGTTAGCAACAGCAAAATGAATGCAAGACAAATTCTTGGCAACTCACAGTATACGAGGTGGTATCAAAAAGTTTTGAGACTATTTTTGTAACACAAGGCACTCACAGGGAGCATCGACCTTCATAAATCAGTGTGCCTGAAGAAATCGTCCTGTGTACATCGGGAGCTGTGCAACTGGTGCTATTCTGTCCATGTGCAATACTACGTTTGACATGATTTGTCAAGTTTACGGCGMTGCTGCAATGTGTTGTTTGAGTTGTTATGAGTGACATTCATGCTTCAAGAGCAGAAGATCGTCGCTGGAAGATGGCGAGAGATCAGGAAGACCTTCAACACCCGAAAACGTTGAAACCATTCGGCAATTTGTGCATGACGGTTGTCATACGGAACAATCCTCACATTGAGGATGTGTGATAGTGAACATGCGCTATATTGCTGCCAAGTTCATTCCCAGACTGCTGACCCAGGAGCATAAGGAACATTGTGTCAAAATCTGCCAAGAACTCCATCTGAGGATCATTATCGGTATATATTATTATAGGGGTAGGGGTATGACCCTGAGACGAAGCAACTGTCTTCACAGTAAAGGTCCCATCATCACCATGACACCAGCTCGACCAAGTGCATGATCATCATTTTTTTCGACATTTGCGGCATTGTGCATCAAGAACACGTCTCCAACGTCCAAAGAGTCAATAGCAAATTGTACTGCCAGGTTTTAATGCATCTGAGTTAGGATGTACAGCAAAAGTGACCAGATCTGTGGTGTGCGATTCTCAAAACTATTTGATTCTCCCTCGTAAACATAGCTGCCTTTATTGCCATTATACCTGTACATGCATACAAACAATCCATTAGCCTAGACTTTTATTTTGGAATAAACGCTGTTTTCAGTTTTTAACCAAAGTCACTGACTAAATCTTTCCCTTGATTAATTTTTTTTCAGGCCAGTATTTTGGTCACAACCAGACTTTCTGCTGTAGATCATGTCCCAAAGAAATATGTGCAGCGCTTTGCTCAAATCTGTGGCTTCAATGATCCTGATCGCCAAAGAAGCTACTTCACAAGCAGACTGCTACAACAAAGCGGAGAAAAGCCAGGCAAAGAGGCAGAATCTCTAATCGAGATGCTCTACCTAAACCTGCAGCGGGAGAGCCAGTTAGCAGCAGCCTGCTTTTTACCTTCCTACTGCTGGCTCACGTGTGCCACTCTTCACTTCCTGCACTTTACTGATGCCAAGGCACCCATTCGCACTCTTACCGGCATCTACACAAGCTTCCTGAGGCTTAATTTTGGAGGAGAAGTGTTGACGATAGGAAGAGACCAATCTGCAACAGATGATGAGAATTCATTAATGCTTTATGTTGTGCGCACTGTAGGAAAGCTGGCTTTCGATGGAGTCAGCAGTAAACGTACTTCCTTTTCAGAGACTGACCTTGAACAGTGGGTTGGTGGAAAGACCAAAACTGACGAAGAGCTGCAGCAGTTGGCAGTGTTTCGTACAGATGTGCTAGACTTTTTCCTCGTGCCTTGTGTGGAACATGGTCGAAAGCGTACTGAATCCGATGAGAAACGCTATGTTTTTGCTGTTCCAGCCATGCAGGAGTATCTGGCTGCCCTTTATGTTGTTCTTGGAGAGAACAAAACTGCCCTGGAGAAGGTGACTAAGGAAGTATCATCTGCGCTTGGACAAGCCGGTGAGGACCTTACTGCCTTAATAGCCATTCTTTCCAAGTTCTTACCTCTTAGGGTTTTTGCTCTGTTTAACTTAGTGAAACTGTTTCCCAAATTTTCGGATCGCGTAACTAACCTTAGTAAGGGGCGCATTGCTAACACCATGGCTGCAGAAATGTTCCGCTCAGAAGACAGTTACAACGAAGATGTTCTCGATCAAGTGGAGCAAAGCTTGCTGGGAGTGCAAGGTCCACAGCCAGAGCAAAAAGATGACACAAGGTCCTTTGAGTTGTACCCGATCTTTATGGGAGGACTCCTTCATTATGGTAACAGAAGACTACTGGAGCAACTTGGATGTGACATTAAGAGCACCACAGTGGCTCAGATCACTCGAACCCTGAAGAAGCAGCTGATCAAGGAGAGCCGGAAACAGCAGCCACCTGAGGAGTTGATGGATTTGCTGGTTTTGCTTTATGAGCTCCAGAACCCTCGGCTCACGGCTGAAGTATTGCAATCCGTCAAGATCATCAACCTATCCAACGTGCGCATGACTCCGCTGAAGTGCTTTGTGTTGAGCTCAGTACTGAATTGCTTACCTCCTGGCTCTGTGCTAAATGAGCTTAACCTGTCCTCCTGCCATGTCACTCCAGAGTTACTACAGATCCTATATCCTGCCTTTAAAAACACCAGAGGCCTCAAGTGAGAACTTTTCTGTTTAATAAGTTGAGCAAACTGTTTGTTTTTTGTATGGGATATTAATTTGGGATGTACAGTGTACATAATTACAGTGTTAATTAACACCATGTTTAATAACACTTTTGAGTGTGACAGTGACTTGCCTTGATAATTGCTTGTGTTTGCACCAAAAAATTATAAAACCATGGTTCTCAAAGTGAAGACCAGGAATTGTTGCAGGTCCATGAAGTGTAACCGGGGTGTTTTTTTGAGGACCAACCTACTCTTATCAAAGCTATCCTTTTTATTGAAATTGTACAGTTGTAGAGTCTATAGTACTGGCCACTTTCCAAGGACCAATTGGTTGTAATCTAGTCCAAACTATATCCTAACTCCAGTCCTGGAGAACCATTGCCCTGCACATTTTAGCACTTTCTCAGCTCCCAACACACATGATTAAACTAATCAAATAATTAACAGCCTTTTCTTCATTGAAGTGGGTGCGGTAGAGCAGGGAAAATACTGAAATATGCAAGGCAATAGTTCTCCGGGAATAAAATTGAGAACCATTGTCATAATCTAATAATCCAAACAATGCAAAAAAATTTTTTAAACGTTTCATGTAATTTTATAGTTAAAGGGGACCCTGGATTTCAAAACCTTAAGAGCCCCTGCTACATGAGAAATATGAGAATCCTATTTGAGTATATCTTAGGAAAAGTATTAATAAACTGTTTAAATAATTAATAGCATAATTCATTGGTGGCTAGATGGCTAATGAATGGCTTTCTACACTTAATTTTAACATAAAGGACCATCTCACATAGAGAATATCAGTGCACTAGCTTACTGACAACAATGGTTTTAGTTGGTTTTAAGAAAGTAGACAAACTAATGGCATGTGTGTGGGTTTTTTTTTTAATACCTGTGTGCTTTTTTTTGTATCGTCTTCAGTCTGCAGTTTAACGAACTGGATCCTGAATCCTGCATGTTGCTGCGAGATCTGCTTCTCAAATCCAACTGTAAAATTAATTCATTACAGTAAGATTTCATTGCACTTTGTTTTGCATTATTTGTTCAAGAGGTAGGTCACTAACCTCAAAAGGAAAAGAAAACAATTGCTTGAATGATTCCAGTACAAAGTATATAAACAATAAAATTGCATTTCGCTGTTTCATTAATATTATTTTTTTTTTATAATGTAAAGTTTGATCTAATGAATCTCTGTCTGCAGGTTATGTGATAACTCCTTGTCGGACAGAGGAATCAGCTACCTTCTGGAAGCTCTGTCTGGTAACCAGTCTTTGCAGAAGCTGTCTCTGATGCATACCGGAATTGGAGATAGTGCTGCTTCTGAGATAGCTGCGAAGCTGGCCTTGCATGGTGGGTTACAGGAGCTAAATGTGGCCTACAACAACATTGGAGATGATGCGGCACTTGAACTGGTTGACGCTTGCAGAGAGCACCCTACTATTCACACATTGCAGTGAGTATGACTAATACAGGATAGTACCCTTTGGTTTTAACAACATACATTTTATGCATACAAAGATCTAATCACTTATGTTAAACTGGTAGGTTTACTTGTATGTAAACAGTTGACTAAGGGCAGAGTGGTTGAGATTGGAAGGTATTCCTTTCTTCCTTAATTTCAAATCCCGAGAGCACCGAGCTTCTGCCGTCAGGCCCTAAATCGAGGCCCATATCCCTCAACTGATGTAAATTATATATTGAGATAAATGTATGTAAGCATGTGAGGTCTAGAGTAGTGCTGTGAGAGACCGAAAAACAGGAAGGAAAGAGAGATGAGAAAACAGGTGACACGAACAATACACTGGAAAAGGTGTGAAAATTAGGTGCATTTCATTATATATTCCAACTCTCTTTATTGTTTTGAAAATTCTCAACAGACATACAGCATAGATCCAACAAAAGGCATATTCAAGTATAAAAACATGTATAAACAAAGGTGCAACTGTATGTCATCCCAGATCCCACAGCCCCCCCACCCCCCACCCAACCCATCACA
>QMIH01003056.1:7685-27660 GCA_003987875.1 Clarias batrachus
TCTCTCCCCCCCCTCTCTCTCTCTCTCTCTCTCAGCAGGGTGATCAAGCCTGTCCAGGTTTTTCTTTATCTCCTTTTAATTACTGAGCCTTACACAAGGGTTTAAGCTGTTACACTGTGTGTGTGTGCATCTGTGTGGGTGTGTTTTTATGTGTGTGTATGTGCGCTCAGCTTCTCAGTCTCCAGCATTGATGGAAAAAAAATATACAAGGAACAGAGAGCATGTTTGAAAGAATCCATGACAAACAAAAAAAAAAAGAAGAAAAAAACTATTTAATTCTATATAAATATCCGTAAAAGGCATTGGATAATAAATGACGCATTTGTTATATCGCAATACAGTGTTCATGGATTTATCATAATAATATTAATGCAAGTGATAATCATTAATCTGTTTGTTTCTTCAGTATTATTTTTTCAAACCTTCGTTCCGCCATAACATCAAACCACAATCGGTCATTTATCTTCATGAAAAACATCCAGTAATAAATAAATAAATAAATAAATAAATAAATACAGCACTTTATTTATTTATTTTTTTTTTTACAGATAAACTCTAAAATTGAACAGCTGGCGACTGGCAGAGTGGGTTGATGCCGATGGCTTCCTTTGGCTTTCTCCAAAGATGAAAACTGTCTGGTGTTTAACAGTCCAGCTGTCCCTGTCACAGGGTTTCAGCTTCCAACCACTGATTCTCTTTCCTCAGGCATGTTTTCCCTTTTATGGAAAATTCTGTCATGTTTGGTGACACTTTCTCCCTTGGTACTGTCTCCTCTGTAGTTTGAAGCCCAGACCATTCACCCAAGCTTTATACAAATCATTATACAGTCTGAGGAAACGCGCTTCTCTGGCATGCTGCTGCGGTGATCTTGTCTTATCTTCAGCTTTAGTGTATACAGAATAATCATTTAGTCTTGAGGTATTCGAACCTCCCACCCCCCCGCCCCCCACCCCGTCTGTCTGCAGCTATAGGTTTCGGTTTGTAAATGCCTAGACTGAGATACTGATTCTTCATATTTTGCTTACAAAGAGTCAGACTTTTTTTTTTTTTTCTGTAACATTGAGGAATAGTTCTCCAGACTTCCTGAAAGTCCTTTTTTTTTTTGCCAAGTTTGGTCTCAAATTTTCAGTCCAGTACCTGAGCAGTTTCGGAGGAATGTTTTTTCATAACCTTTTTCAATTCAATTCAATTCAATTTCGATTTATTGTCATTGTTAAACATAACAAGTATAGATAACAACGAGATATCATTTGGCAACATCTCCCGGCAAGTAATAAAGTGCAACCATAGTGCAGCAAAGTAATAACCATAACGGCTATGTGAGGTAAGATATAAAGGATATATATTATAGAAGGAGGGGGGGGGGGGGTCAAACCACGATCTTATGTGTATGTATGTATTATGTGTCCTGCATCAATGCAAAGTCCAGTTCACAGTTATTGTAATGATGCGTAATAAAGAATAAATAAATAAATGGGCGCAAGGTCCGAGAGGGAGGTATCTAATCATTCAGCAGCCTCACAGCGGTAGGAAAGAGGCTGTGGGACAGTGACCCATGAATCAATCATCTAACTAAAGGTATGAACAAGTGAGAAACAGGTGCAGATGATGACAGATTTAGTTGCTGATGTTGTTACATAAACAACCCATTTGTAAATTGTATCTTTAGGCACTTTGCAGCCTGTCATGGTAAAGTACTTGTTTTCATTTCTTTCATTTAATCTGCATCATTTCATTCGAAGGAATAAGGGTGAAGGATGTGGGAGGTGGGGGAGGGGGCAAAGACATTTGCACAATAATGTACACTGGCTGGCTAAAAAATGTCACACACACTAATATTTCGTTGGACCGTCGTCCGCTTTGATTACGGGCGTGGCATCATTTTGATAACCTTATGCAATGGCATCGTTTTTGTTTTGTTTTTTTGGATTTTTCCCCGATTTTCTCCCTAATTTAGTTGTGTCCAATTCCTCCCCGTCACTAGGGGGCTCCCACATCAAGGCGCTACTACTACCACTCAACCAGGAGGGCCGAAGACTATCACGTGTTTCCTCCGAACCATGTGACGCCAGCCGACCGCATCTTTTCGAACTGCTCGCTCAATCTCCTTAGTTGTTTTCTTTGCTTAATATAGGACAATAATTTGACCCTTCTGAAACAGTAACATCTGCCTCCACAACACGATATATCCTCTGACATGGTTGTTTAAGAAATGAGAAGCTCTTCACTGCATCAGCTAACTATTACCTTTTTGCTTTAGTTAAATCCAGGTGGTGATTTAAAATTTTTTTAGGCTATGCATGACTCAGACTGAGGGGCCAGTGTGTCAGTGGTAGTGAAATGGAATAAAGGTTCTGAAATTAGATTTTTTGTTGTTGTTGTTGTTGTTGTTGTTCTTTCTGTTTTTAAATGTGTTTTGCATCAACTAATATCTTAGATTTAATATTGTGGTTAAAATCTAATATTGTAGATTAAAAACCGGTTCCTGTGGAGGCTATTCATTTATGTTAGTCTGTCATCTGCAGTTATTGTGAAATGTTGGTGTTAGATATGGGATGTCACTTCGCATGCTAAGTAATCGATCCTATAGTGTACGGTGTAGGAATGATGGGAGCGTGCAGAAATTTCCAAGTGCAGACCAAAGCTTCCAAAATATATATAAATAAATAAAGACGAGCAAACCCCTTAGGAATTAATGACTGAGTATTTCATATCATAAATTTTTTTATTTAATATCCTAAGCTGACACCTAAACAATTATCACAGATTTTAGACACAAACGTACCCACTCTAATATAAATGCATGTAAATAAGTTCATTTTAGAGAAGAATACTGAATACAAAGCATGACACTAGTAATAAGGCAGGACCGGTGACAGAAAACCCAGTCTGGCTGGAAAAACCCAATCAAGTCAAGTGTGGAATGTGACACACAGCTTTAGTCAGAGCAGTTTGGTGATTTTCGTCCTCTGAAGGAGCATTATTAAAACCGTGAGGTGTAAAGGACATGATTGCTTGTGGGTGGAGTGAGGGGTGAAAATGAAAACCACCCAAAAATAAATGTACTACACCTGAATCAGACTTGGCAACCTTTGCACATTTTTCATAGAAGCTTAGAATTTTAACATCAGCGCATACCGGAACGTGTTACATAATATGCCGAAAGGTCTGTCTTTTTTTAGGAGGTGAGCTCAGTATTAAGTAAGGCGCTCTTCCAGCTCTGTCCCCTTCCCCAATCTCACGTTAGTAATGTTTTCAGCCCATGTCGGCAGGGAATAAAAAGGAGAACACTACAGTAAATGGACCCGGGTTAGAGGGAATGGGTTGGGGGAACACTGCAAAAAAAACGACATCTTAAGAAATGAAATATTCTTGATTCGGGCCCCAAATATTGATAATTTAAAAAAAAAAAAGTTTAAAACAAATGATATATTGTTGTATATTGTTTTTTTTGGGGGGGGGAGATTTTGTTTCATTTTATTTTCTTATTATTTTCTGTTTCAATGTCTGCAGCTATTTTGCGATTGTACAGCACTTTGGTCAACTAAACCAATGCAGAGTTGTGTTAAATGTGCTTTAAAAATAAATTTGACTTGACTTGACTTGACGTACCTCGGCATAGGAACGCCCCACCTCATGAATTTTCGGTTTAAGCAAGGAATTTGCCTCGACATACTGTATAAAGCATTTTCGGCATATGAGCGAACAAACCAACCTGTGCCGGCTAAGTTGCACATGCGTCCAGGAAAAGCATCCTAACTGAAATGTATGTCGCTCTGGATAAAAGCATTGGCCAAATATCTCAAATGTAAAAGTTTGAAAAAAATCTCTCAGCTCCAAAAAAAAAGAAAAGAAAAGAAGCCTAATAGTAAACATTTGCTCTAAAGGTTTATTTACACCAAATGTTCTGCTTGTAATACAAAGCCATGGACTCATATAAGGAGAGATGACACTTATGACACTAAAGAGACACTTCTGATTTCCTGTATAGCAACGCCTCATTTAATTTCTGTTGTTCCTGTTCATTTACAAATGAGTCAAATCACCAGATCTTTGCTAAACTGAAAAAGGGCTTGAAATTCATCCTGACACGTTTGGGCTGGCAATTAGGTGCTGTGTTAGCACATCTTGTATCTGGTGTGTAGCATCATTAATAAGCCTGTATCTTCAGTCGCCTTCTCTGATGCTCAGATGAATCTTTAGACCTTTAAACTACCTCATTAGGTGCCAGCACTGAAAATATTCAGACTTACTGTGTATGGTGTGTGCGAGTGTGTGTGTGTGTGTAAGCTTCCTCCAGGCAGGGATTCACACACACAGACACTTCCAGTTAAACTTTCAGTATGGCGCTATAGCAAGACTGTGACGTCAAGGAGGTTCCTAAATCGGGACCTGCTGCACTGTGTTCGCCTTTCTTGTACTGTAGTTTCCCTCAATTCAGCCTAACATCTAAGAATCATCGAAGCAGAGTAGAATACATATAACGCCTTTATTTTGTGCTTTCGCTGAAGTGATTGTGATTGTGCATGTGAAGCGCCGCTTTGCTCCGTAGGGGTCGAAAATAACGGCCACTTGGTGCGCACTTCAGTGTTATTTTTCAAAGCCAAGAAGAATTCCTGCCTCACACCCAATGTTCCTGCGATAGGTTTTGCATCGAGACCCACCGCAAGCCTGAATTAATGACTAAGCGTCAAGAAACTTCAATACGTTGACTTGATTGTGATTCAACCATTTACACCTATTATTATTATTATTATTATTATTATTATTAATATTTTTAGTACCAGTAGTAGACATAATATAACTTTTTATACAATTATATTTGATTTATCACCATATAAAAGTTCTTAGACGTGATGTTAGGTCTGTTCAGCATATTTTACATCTAAATTTGACTAGACAGGTTATGATTGTGAAAATGTATATTGTGTAGCCTGTAATCATACGTAATCTTGGAGATTGTATTGGATTTGTTCCCAATTTTTTTTTTTTTTTTTAGTCATAGCCAATCGACCCCCCCCCCATCTCTCTGTTCAGGCAGTCTCCCATTAAAGTGACAAGTACTACAGATTGGGGTAGCTCAATGTTCAAGGCGTTGGATTATGGTTCGGACGATTCAAGGTTCCATCCACCAACATCTGTTGGGATGTTGTGCAAAGCCCTTACCCCTAAACTGCTCATACACAACAGTATATCATCAAAAGTATTCACCCACCTGCCATCACATGCAGTGGTGGCTCAGAGGGCTAAAGCACTGAGTTACTGATTGGAAGATCGGCGGTTTGATTCCCAGCTCAGCCATTGTTGGGCCCTTGAGCAAGGCCCTTAACCCTAACTGCTCCAAGGGTGCTGTATCATCGCTGACCCTGCACTTTGACCCCAGTTTCACTGTACTATAATGTATATGTGACAAATAAAGGCTTTACTTTACTTAACTTGAGTAACATCCAATTCTCAATCCTTAAGGTTTAATATATTGTTGCCCCAGCCTAAGGTGAGAGCTGCAGTATAACAACTGCAGTTCAACTCTTTCGGGAAGGCTTTCCACACAGTTTAGGAGTGTATTTATGGGAATTTTTGACCATTCTTCCAGAAGCGCATTTGTGAGGTAATTTCTTCCACACCAAACCCTCTCATCAGTGTCTTCATCGATCCTTTCACTAGTGAGGCAACTCCAGAAAAAAAAAAAAAAAAAACCCACACCAGTTCCAACATGACTGGGATCAGTTCACAAAGCAAGTTCCATAAAGACACAGATGAGCGAGTTGGAAGAACTTGACAGACCTACAACAACACCTTTGGGATGAATTAGAGCCAGGCCTTCTCGTCCAACATCAGCGTCTGAACTCACAAATGGTTAGCTATTAACCATGGATGACGAAGAATATACCGTAACATACTTCCTCTGAGGTACATGATGCCAAGTGCTGTTCATGCAACTATGGGAAACGTCATGGAACAATTGGAGGCAAGCGCTATCTACCCCATCTACTGTACATGCATAAGTGCTCTGACACCCATGATTGGCTAGTGTCACTATAATTGAAGAGAGAGTCCGGGCATGCCATCCCTTCCCACGGAGAGAGCTCTAGACTCCCAGATACACAGGCTGTGGCATCAACAGGGAATTGACCCCAGTCAACTAGGACAAATGTGGTTCTGTTGCACCACTTTGGAGCCCTTATCTTGAAGTGCTTTTATCTACTTATGCCCCAGACATTTGCCAGCATTAACATAAAAAAAAAATGAAATAGTATATGAATATGTTTAGGGTTACAYTTGCTGCGTCTTCTTTTATGTAATATCCGTGAATCAGGTCAGTTCCTGTTATGACTTAAATTACAGCCGCAGGAGTTGCTGAATAGTAGTAAGGAGACAGGAAGGCGGTTGGTGTCAAAACACAGCCATAGGCAAGTTAAMTTGAAAGATGGAAAAGAGCTTCAATGGTTATTCATAACTCTTGTTGAAACTGACAAGATACCTGACAGGTAGGTTTAAAAAATAGTAAACACTCAATCATTCTCTATAGCACTTATACATGTACATCTTTKCAGGAGGCTAGGAGTATATCCCAGGGGACTCGGGGCACAAGGAGGGGTACATCATGGACATGGTGCCAATCCATCGAAGGACACAATCATGCACACACACACACGCACACTATGTGCAATTTGGAAACACCAATTAGCCTAATCTGTATAAACACTTCAACACCTTCTCAATAATTATTCTTTTCATGGTCCCATCAGATACTGCACATCACATGCTCCCTACATACACCATGTCACATGACTGTCTCTGGAGCAATACTYAGTGGCATTTAACGCACATCTTGCGAAGGACCCAGTGTGTAGATTTAGTCTCTGGTTGGCGTTTGTAACCCGTTGTCTATATTTGTGTTTTTGCCTTTGGGATCATAGTTCATGTTTAGGTGTTAAAGTTTTTTTTTTTTTTTTTTGTAGTTTTCTTTAATCTGCACGCCCATCTACAATCTACCATCCATGGAAAGCAGGATTTCATTTTGTTTCAGCTTTCAGTGCCTCAACACCTATAAGTTTTACTGCATGTTCCTAACTGCATTGTTCTGCAGCTGTGCTTCTCCAGACTAGCATGAAATTCTGCCCTTGACATTACAGCGCATGACAAATGACTGTCATCCAGTTCTGTGAAGAGAAATGACCTGTCTTCTCACCCATCTTTGATCATGAGCAGACCAAAGAATCTTCCACATCTCCTGTCATTTGGTCTTGTTTTATCTTTGATCTGGTGCATTCAAAGTCTCTCAGATTGTTCCTTTGAAGATTTATATCTGTATTTCTTTACTGAAGTCTACTAATCCTTACAACAACAACAACAACAACACCAATAATAATAATAATAATAAAAACACCAATAATAATAATAACACCACCAATAATAATAATAATAATAATAATAAAAACACTAATAATAATAATAATAATTTTTCAGCTGGAGCATTAGCACACACACACACACTTTGGTGGAGCTCTTGAAACCTGTATTAAAGGGGGAAAAATTGGATTTTAAAAATATGAATGAATAATACAGTATTAGGAGTCATGCCTCCTCCTGCTTTTTTACTTTTCATATCGAGTATAATATATTTTCTTTAGTGGAAGATTATCCGACCAAGCATTTTTTTTTTTTTTTTTTTTAACATGACCATGTCCCTGACCAGGATTGATGATAGTCAATTGATTTTTTTTGACCTGGTGATGGAACATGGAAAATGAAAGTAAGTGTTTGTATAGTATGTGTAGTATATTTTGGAGATGAGCCATACAAGCCTTCTGCTTTTATCGCGCTTGAATAAAATTTTAAAGCCTTGAATTAATGTTTAGCTATGACGCCGCGCATCTACAGGGTTGTGGGATCGAATCTCACCTCTTGTCCTTATGTGCGTGGAGTTTGAATGTTCTCCCCGTACTTGGCGGGATTCCTCCCAGTTTCCTCTCACAGTCCAAAAAACATGCATCTGAGTGTGTGTGTGTGTGTGTGTATGTGTGTGTGTGTGTGTGTGTTTGCTTTTGTGCCCTGCAGTGAGTTGGCACCTCATCTAAGGTGTACCCGGCCTTTGCCCTAAATTTCCTGGGATAGGCTCCAGGATTACTGCAGTCTGCAGATAATAGATGGATGGATGAATCATCTAGCAGTCTGATGAACATTCAGCGCTACAGTACATCATGTCAAGCATTCAGATTCACATGCTTCCAGTTAATTGTTTTGTTTGCAGTCTTGTATAAAGTACTCGAAAGTGATACTTAAGGTAAAAGACAAATACCAATAATTTATTACCAATAAATGACTTTGGTAGATGTTTCAGTCACCTTTTAGAATTTTACTTTGAGACGCTCTTAAAGTAACTGATATTTACTGTACTTAAGTCTGAAAAGTAATTTTCGGATATGAAATGTACTTATTTTAAGTAAAAGTAAAAAAGTGAGCAACTCAAATTTTCTCATGAGGCATGAGGCGGGGTACAACCTGGATGGGTTCCAATCCATCGCAGGGCATACAGTACACATACAGTACACACACACTTATTCACACACACTATGGGCAATTTGGAATCGCCATTTAGCCTCGTCTGCATGTCTTTGCACACAGGCCGGGAGGGGGGGAGGGGGGGAGCGGAATCAAACCTCTGACACTGGAAGGCTTCGATTCACATCAGCGGTTTTGCTGAGGAGAAAAGTACAGAAATTAGATTTTAGTCAAGTTATGATACAGAGTGCTGTTTAAACAAATAAACAGCAAATAAAATGAGCCAAAAAGTTAAATATACTGTATATTATTTGTGGAAATTATTAGCGTTAGAAGAAAGCTAAGTAAAGCTAAGTACAAAACCGCTAACCATTCTACTAATATTAGAATTTTAATTATGAATTTTATTGTGGCTTTCTTGTATACATTATAAGATGTAGTTAAAAATGTACATGTAGGCTAATTAACAAGGTTAGCTAGAGGACATTGCAAAAATGGCAACATCCCGTTGTTCGCCAAAGCTGATTTTTTATTTACTATACTTTTGGGGGGTCTGGAGCTATTTCAGAAGATTTTTATATATATAATCCTTTCAAAATTTCCTTGCAGGAGTCTGGTATTTTTCCATCACAACCTAGCCAATATGGCATGATATTTTTTTCTAACTCGAGCATACTGCAGTATATATATATATAAACAGAAGATATAAGAAATTAAGATTTTTCACAAAGTAAAGTTATTTCACTAAAAATACTACAACTGTGCTGTACTGTACCATTACGTTTCAATTTGTTCTGTCAAGACCAAAAAAAAACAAACAAAAAAAAACACTGAAACCTCTAACCAGCATGTTCATGGCTTAATTATGCAGGTTGAATTCGTGACTGTTTAGACGTCCTTTTTATAGTTATTTTATTGAGGCAATGTAGAAATAGCTTAATTTCCCCCATTGTGTGTGTGTGTATGTGTGTATATACACACTATATAGACAAAAGTTTTTGGCCAAACCTGCAATGAAATTCTATCCAAATACATCTACTTCAACATGGAGTTGGTCCCCTTTTGCAGCTATAACAGAATTCATGCCAATGAGAATTCATGCCCATTCATTCTGTAGAGCATTTCTGAGATCAGGAGGCACCGATGTTGGAGGAGAACGCAATCTTCTTTCCAGTTCATCCCAAACGTGCTCGATGGGGTTGAGTTCAGGGCTTTGTGCGGGCCAGTCAAGTTCTTCCACACCGAAATTTTCAAACCATGTCTTTTTCTCCCACACTACCCCACTTCTCCGCTCTCTGCACGGGCTTCCTGTAGCTGCCCGCATCAGATTCAAAACCCTGAAGCTCGCCTACAAAGCCAAAAATGGTCCAGCACCCACTTACCCACCTCTCAGCTCTAATCACACCTCGCACCGCACCATGTTCCCTCCGATCCTCCAGCACTGCTCGGCTGGTCCCGCCATCTCTCAGCGATCGAGGAAGATGTCCATCTAGACTCTTTTCTGTTCTGACACTTAAGTGGTGGAATGAACTTCCTCTAGATGTCTTTAAACAAACGACTTAAGACATAGCTGTTTCTTCAGTACTTGGGCTAATCCCAAACCCACACAAAAAAACGTCCAAACAGTGTTTGACTGATAGTACTTAGTTAGTATCCTAGTAACCCAGTGTAAAAATCTATCCAATGATGGAAACTACAAAGTCACTCTGGATAAGAGCATCTCCCAAATACATGTCTAAATGTGTCCCCGTGCACAAACAAGGACTATAAACAGTCATGTTGGACTAGACAAGGGCCTTCCCCAAACTATTGCCACAACATAGCATTGTCCAAGATGCTGAAGCATTAAGATTGCCCTTCACTGGGGATAAGGGACCTGATTTGAAACAAATGAATTTAATAATGAACAGGTTTGATCAAACACTTTTGTCCATGCAGTGATATGTTTGTGCTGCTCTAGGATGTATTCTTGCCTATCACCTTGTGTCCCCAGGACAGGCTCCATATCCTCTATATCCAAAAACTGCATGGCTTTATCCTCAGCACTTTTTTTCCCTACATGCTCTGCATCCTCCCTTTGTAAAGACTGCATATGCACACTGTGCAATCTGATTAGTTCTTTATAATTATGATGCAATCATTGCCACATTAGGCCTAACCCCAATGGGATTTCCTGCAAAACCCCTGCATAGTCCTGACCATACTCTTCACGGATGAATCTAATCATGGGAATATTTTTGTAACATGTCGGGTGAATTTAAAGATCTCTCATGACATAATTTAATAGACCTTCTCCGTAGAGGAAGGGATTAAAGTATCCACTTTTGTGCCTCTTTATGCTATTCCCTGGTGTTAAGAAATGAAACGTTGTGACACATCAAAATGATTTATTTCTCGTCGTGGATTCGGCCATGAGGTCCCTGGGATTTCTGACTCAGGGTTGAGTGAAAATTGTCAGTTCTTTTTAAAGCACCTCAACCATGACTTCAGCTTAAAACTGTGAACCAGCACACAGAGAGAGACGAGCTTCCTGTGCATCAATCAGGGAGAAGTGTCGTGAGGGAAGGAGGAAGAAGAAGAGGCGTCGTGGGGAAGAAAATCCGAAAACAATCCCAGCTGATTGTGCTTGTGTGTGTGTGTGTGTGTGTGACTCATATTTTGTTTCCAATACTGGTATATTTGGTATATCCCTATTCTGTTTTATGACTCAGTGTGAACTGACATATGGAACATGATGTCTTTTTCTCTCCCTCTCTTCATATACTTACTTAAAAAAAAAAAAGAAAAAGTTTTTTTTCTTCTACGTATTTAATTTCCTTGTCTTGCAAAATCCCTTTAAAATGTATGTGATTCTTGTGCAACCTGTTAGGATATTTGGATCTCTGACAATGTGTGATTTAGTATAATCTGTGTCGAGCATAGACGTGCATGTGCTCGTATAGAGATTGCTGTCTTATGTAATATTTAAATGTGAGTGTAGTCTGGCTGCGCACGCTAGAATGGGTTTTTTCAGAGGAGTTGAAGACAGGAGGAAAGATATGCTGGGAAGACATGACAGCGAAAGGGAGGGGAGCTGTGAAAAGGGAGGCGAGAGAGAGAGAGAGAGAGAGAGAGAGAGAGCACTACTGGAATTATGTAAAAAAAAAAAAAGGTGCGTGGGAGAGAAAAGCAAAGACACAGAAAGGGATGGAAAGCGAGAGAGGGAGGGGAATAGAGCAAAAGATATATTTATAGAACACTGATACCTATATGTATATACATCTTCGACTCTATATGTGCATGGGAATTATAAACATGTTATAGACATCAATATACAGTAGATTTGTTAATTTAATACAAATAAAAAATATATGAAAAACAAAAGACATTCAGTATTAAGTGATACTATTTAAGCACATAAAGATTTTCTTCTGTTTTTTTTTTTTTTTTTTTTACCCCGTCTTTATAGTGAGTGCCAATAATTCTGGAGCTTACTCTAGGTTTGTGTATCTATCTACTTACACTAGATTGTAGATGATGACAGAAGAATCTATAAGTTTTCCACTAGAGGAAGAGCTTAAAGGGTCTTGACGTTTGCATTTTTCCTTCGAGTGTGTTAGATACAATATTTTTATCGACGTTTGTGAAGGTCTGCTCAATCCTGAGGGAAATCTAGGAAGGGTAAAAACAGGTAGGGTGAGTGGTATTCGGGGAAAAGCTGTTTGTGTGTGTGTGGGGGGGGGCGCTCTATTTTTAGATCTGGTGAATAGCATAAATGCTGTTCATCGGTTGGAGGTCTATTTGTCCCTTAAGCAGAATAATTAGCTTCTCTCTCTCTCTCTCTCTCTGTCTGTCTCTCCGTAGAGCACGCTCGTGCTCGCAGAAAGAGCTTTGCCACAGTGAGGCAGAGAAGCATGGAAACTCCGCCCACTGCCCCTCCACAGCAATTTCGTCAGTCGGTGAGTACCACTGGCTCCACCCCTCATCTTGCATCCTTTCAGTAACCATTGTCTTTCTCTCTTTTCCTCTCCCTCTCTCTCTCTCTCTCTCTCTCTCTCTCTCTCTCACTATGTTAGTATCTTTATTATCTATCAAATGTATTACAACCAATTAAAGTTTGATAGAGCATCTAAAACAAGGACAGTAATATGACGTTGATAAGCTGATGAACTGCAGAAGAGGATAACTGCATTATTTCCGGTGTCTGGGGATAATGACTGAAATGATGCCCCTGCTGTATATTTACATTTATAGCAATTACCAGACGCTCTTATCCATAGTGACATACAGATTTACTACATAAAAACATATCCTCACATTAGGATGTATAGTCTAGATGTCAGAGTTACAGACTCGGAGAACGCAGGTGCAGTTAAGATATTTATTATCTTTGATCAAGTCAAACAAACCAGTTAAGATAATCCAAAATCGATAGTCGTTTAAACAGGCAAGGGTCAGGCGATGTGCGTTGGGCATAAAAGGGATCAGGCTAAACTCGGAAACAAAAACACAAACGGGGTCAGTATCAAAAGGCGGGTATTCACAAATGGCTTGGTAACGACTCTGGAGCTAATCACAGGGAGCGTATACTTCGCAAACACCGGACGTGTGCAAGTCTCTTTTATTAGTTCCGTAATTAGTTTCAGGTGTTTAGTATTCAGGTGAACCGTGGCGTTGGTGTTGGGAGTTGTAGTTCTTAGTAGTTCTGACACTAGAAATACCATATAGCTAATAAATAAATTAAAACCCTGTCCAACGGAATACAGGAAAACAGGAACTAATTCTAATGTTTCGCCTTTATATTGTTCATGCGTCAGTTACGCAGTTTATAAAAGTGTTCCAGGTGGATGACTATAGAAAGATGAACAGGCAGGGCCAGGTGACTATAGCGAGATGCAGGGGTGGATCAGGTGGAATAGACTGGAGAGATGAAAGGACAAGACCAGGGAGATGACTATAGAGCAGTGAAGTGGCAAGATCAGGTGGAGGAGTCTAGAGATACAAAAGGGGAAGGCCAGATGGAGAAGCAAGGTCAGGTGGATGAGTATAGGGAGATGATGGGGCAAGGTTAGGTCGATGAGTATAGGGAGATAAATTGGTAAGAAATGTGAAGCCTTTATTTGTCACATATATATCACAGTGAAATTCCTTCTTCGCATATCCCAGCATAACTGGGGTCAGAGAACAGGGTCAGCAATGATACAGTGCCCCTGGAGCAGATAGGGATAAGGACCGAATGGTGGCAACCTGGTGCAGCTGGGGATTGAACCTCTAATCTTCCAGTTAGTAACTCAGTGCCTTAGCCCTCTGAGCCACTAATGCACTGGTAAGGCCATGTGGATGAGTATAGGGAGATGAAGGGGCAAGGCCAGGTGGTTGACCATAGGGAGATTATGGGGCAAGGCCAGGTGGATGAGTTTAGCGAGATAAATTGGTAAGGCCAGGTGGATGAGTATGACAAGATACAGTGGTAAAGCCAGGTGGATAAGTCGAGCAAGATGAAGGGGCAAGGCAAGGTGGATGAGTATAGGGAGATGATGGGGTAAGGCCAGGTGGGTGAGTAAAGAGAGACAAAGTGGTAAGGCCAGGCGGATGAGTAAAAGGAGCTGAAAAGGCAAGGCCAAGTGGATGAGGATAGGGAGATGAAGGGGCAAGGCCAGGTAGATGCCTATAAAGCAGTGAAGAGGCAGGACTAGGTGAAGGCTATAGAGAAATGAAGAAAAGGAACAAAGTTGATGACTATAGAGAGATCAAAATGCAAGGGACCAGAAAGATGAATATGGGACAAGGCTAGGTGAATGACTGAAGGGAGATGAAGGGGCAAGGTTCCAGGTGGAAGACTATAGAGAGAGACAAAGGTGTGGAACCAGGTAGATGACATTAGCAAGATTAAGGGGCAAGGGCAGGTGGAGTGTCGGAAGAGGTGTTGGACTATTGGGAGATAAAGGGGGTTTGGAGCCTGGTGGATGACTATAAAGGGATGAAGGAGTAAGGCCAGTGGGATCACTATAGAGAGATGAAAAGGGTGGGGCCAGATGGGATGACTGCAGAGAGATCAAAGACCATGGAACCAGGAGAATAACTATAGAGATATTAAAGACTGTGGGACCAGGTGGATGAGTCTAGGGTAGGCAAGTTTGGTGCTAGAGAGTCAGAGTTCAGCTAATCAAACACACCTGAACAAACTAATCAAGGTCTTCAGGATTACTAAGGCTACAAGCAGGTATGTTTTTTTTCAGGGTTGGAGCTGAAACCCGCAGGACTGAACTTGCCTACCCCTAGAGAGATAAATGAGCATGACTAGGTAAATGACTATAGAGCAAGGACTGGGTGAGGCCAAGTGGATGAGTTTAGAGAGCTGAGGGTGGGGGACCAGATCGGTGACTACGGAAAAGGAAAGTAGCTGAGATGAATTAATGCTGTATAGGGAAATCAGGGGGCAGTGTATGGTGAGATTGGATAGGTGGAGCCAGGACTTTTATGGAGAAATGAGGGGGCAGCTGCTGTTGAAGGACCTTAGAGATGAATGAGTATGTAAGGCCAGGTGGATTTTTGTAGTGAGATGAAGGGGCAGGGCCAGATAGATGACTTTATAGAGATTACGTAGGTGGGACTAGGAGGCTTTATATTGAGAGATGATGGCCAGGTAACTTTAGCAAGCTTAATTAGGTGGGGCCACTGGGATTCTTTTATATAGAGATGAGGGGGTGATAACTTGGAAGGGATCACAATTAATGGAGAGATGAGGGGCCAGGGCCAGGTAGATGTCTTTAGAGAGAGATTAAGTAGGTGGAGCCTGCTGGATTTTTCTAAAGAAACAAGAGGGTGGGGCGAGGTACATAGCTATAGAGAGGTAAAGTAGCAGAGCTAGGTAGATGACTGTAGGAAGGCTGGTTAGGTAAGTCTATATAGTCTTAGGTAAGTCTGTCTATATTACAGAGATAGGGGGTGGGACCAGGTCAGTAAGCACAGGTTACAAAATTAAGGGGCACAGGCCAAACACTACCCTCTGCCTTGTTTCATTTGACACTGTGAACTTGCAAAAACTAATAGTGTAATGGCCCGTAGTACCCTGTACTCAACATTTTCACACTAGAATTCACAGCGGACCAGTAGCATAGCGACTGCCACTTTACACCACATGTGGGCTTGCATTTCACAGGGAGAAAATTCAGATTAAAATCAACACCAAGCTGYTGCATTAGATGCAGGTCAGACCTGAGTCTAAAAGAAGAATTAGACACATGCAGGGTTTTGGACTTTATTGTAATTCAGTCATTGATTCCACACAATGTTATTCTCTGTGTGGAGAAAACTTGACGGAGCGTGGAGAGAGAAGCAAAACTTTGTAATGTTCTTATATTTAAGAAAATAACTTAATTAGGCAAACATGAATGCCTTATTTCTGTTAGCCACTTTTACTTTCAAGGCCTAGATTATTGCTACTAATTGACAAGAAAAACTTGATTTAATTTTTAAAAAATGTTTTTTAAAAAATTAATAAAAAATAATAATAATAATTTTTAAAAACTAATTTTAAAAAAATTAGACACACTCCTGTTGTAGGAATGAGTTTGTAAATTGTGACTACAAATAAAAAAACATACAAGGTGAAAATGTATGTAATGGGATGTGAAACATAATCTGAAAATGTGACTAGCAATGTGTACAAATCCATTTAAAAATTGTGATTTCATGCATGATTGCGTTAGCTAGGGAAATTTATTTTAGAAGTTGAAAGTATCTAAACTCTGTAACGGAGAAAAACCCTGCATATGCAACTTCCCAGATAATTTTTCTTAATATTTTCTCAGGCTTTAAAGGTAAAGTCAGTTCTAACCATTGAAAGAACTGTTGTGAAATGCATGCTCTATTTAATAAACACACTTGAATGGGGTCAATAAACTCATTTGCTGAGTTTGTGGGGTTGCGTTTTTCGACAGCCGTGTTTAGTCGGTGTTCCAGGTACAGTAATTATAGCTGACACCTGCATGACTTTAGGTAGAGGCGGAGGAAATTAGTAGATAGCAGGTGCTTTTAAACGCGCAAAGCCGAACTGCAGTGATTTTTTTTGATACGGAGATAAAGACAGTGAGAGAGAGAAGGGGGGGGGATAGAGTGGGTGTACAATATCTATATAAGTGCTCAAGACAGAGAGAGAGAAAGAGCGAGCGAGAGTGTAGGCAGAATCTGAGTATGAGTCACCAAGACAGAAACAGCAGCAGTGACTATTATGTTCATCTCCAGTGCTATCTAGTGGTCATTTATAGATAAAAAAACAAAAAAACACCTCTAGTGTCGTATTCAACCTTGAAGTGCAATTTCACTGAACCAGGTTACTTGAGTTCGAATGTGAATAAGAGATTCCCTGTAAACAAATCAATTCAAATGATCCGCAATCAAGAAATAATTGATGAATATATACAGTATAATATCTAATCTTATAATATCTAATATTTGCTACACCTGTTTTATTCCAATATATATAATAAAAAGGTCTACACACTCAAATAAATTATGTTCTTTTTTGTTACACAGCAGCAGTGTTTGTATCCTGAAATAATGTGGTTTAATACGACAATAAAACACTGAGGCTCTGATTTACTAAAGTTGCATTTGTGTGTGTGTGTAACATCACATGCGGACAAGATAATACCCGTATTCGCAATACATGCAGGACTTACAGGATGATTACGGCTTTCTGACATAATGTGCATCCCAGTTTTGCATGTTTGTCCTAATAAGTAGTGATTTGGTGAGCTTCTGTAAAAAGTGTAAAATGCAAAATGCAAGTAAAATAAGTTAGCACCCGAAGTGTGATTTATTCAATTTGAAAGTTCTTTCGTGTTCAGAGAATATTTTGAAAAAAGAAAAATTACATTAACAAAACAGTCCAGCTCTGTGACATGCAGGCAGTTTTATACTGTTCTGTAAGATTATCAGAAAATCCCCCCCCCCCAAATACAACCCAGCCTGTTTGTGTAGTGCAGGTCCCAAACCTGTCTGGGAAAAGTAAGTGTTGCGACAGGAAGGGACTCTGTGTAAAACCTGTCCCTGATCTTGCAGATCAAATGATTCGATCTGGCGAATTACAAAAGCCATGGAAAAAAAAAAAGAGTTTTAAAAAGTTTAAAGTTTAACCACAGCAAAGTTGTTTTTTATCGCTCCGGTGATCTCAGTTCTACCTTGAGCTCAGGTTAGCGTCATGTCCTCCCCATGTCTGTGTGGGTTTCCTGAAGATTCTCCGGTTTCCTCTCACCTCCGAGTCGCATGCCAGTAGGTGGACTGGCTACACTAAATTACCGCGGGTGTGAATAATTGTGCGATGATGGACGAATGAGATAAATTTTCCATGCAGTTTAATGCCAAAATAGAAACTCTGAAAAGGTTTTCATTGCAGATACATCCCTTCAGATACAAAAATACACACTTATTTTGGGTTAATATTTTATTTTGTACAACATGGCTGAACTTAGTGTTTTCTCCTTATTTTAAGCAGTGTTACAATGGAAGTGCCATAAAACATTATCAAATAAAACAAGCTTTTTCTCTGTTTGTTTGTTTGTTTGTTTGTTTTTTGGGGGGAATCCGTTCGAGACCTTAACTCACCACAGCTATTACGATGAAATACCAGACACAAAAAAAAAATCATTTACACGTTTCACTTCACGAGTCATATTAATATTCTTTGTAAATTATCTCTACACAGACACATTTTTGCACACAGTAGAAAAAGCTATTTTTATGTAGGAGGTTAGTAAATCAGTGCCTGAATATTTCCTAAACATCACCACATTAACAGTAGTGTAGCTGCGTATTCCTCATATGTCAAGCACTGACATGGTCACTAGTACAGTAACTGTAACTTGCCTGTAACAGTAAGAAGCTGTGAAATTTTTCTTTAAAATAAATGATTTATCCTCAGCACTAATCTTTATTTTTAGAAAAACCCTGTATAAAATCTCAGACTGAGTCTTTCCACGCTGCTTGCCCTTTCTGTCCTGAATTTCAAACCATCTGAGATTCAAATGCTTAACAAAAAAAAAAAAAGAAAAGAAAAGAAAAGAAAAGTCTTTCTTGGCCTTTCATTACTCGCACAATTGCATGAGAGGGTACTGAAATTCATATTAAAATGACTGAAACTAGGTGCATTTTTCATCCAGAAAGTGTGCCAGAATGTCTTTATGTGGTCCATTAACACCATTGTTTCACAAATCACTTATAAAATATAACAATGCTCCTATTTGCAGTACTGCTCAAAATTCTGCAGCCCTCTTCAGCGGGCCTTACTCTAGGGCTCAACAGTGGCTGTTTGGTGGTGCTAGGGCTTGAACCCCCAACATTCCAATCAGTAACCCTGAACCTTAACTATTTGAGGCACCACTTTTTAGTATTTTAGTCTGTCCACATGCTGTCAGATATACTCGTAATTTCTGAGGCAGTTACTTTAAGGGTTCAGGTTGACCAGCTCGACACTTCACACACTACGGGACAATTTGGAAACGCCAATCAGCCTAGCCTGCATGTCTTTAAACTATGTAAGGAAACCAAAGTACCTGGAGGAAACCCATCAAGCACTGCAAGAACATACAGAACTCCATGCACACGGAACAGAGAACCGAGCCCTTGACTCTTGCGGTTTGGCCACCACTACCCCACCCCCAAAAAATGAAAGAGAGCTTGCCTATGAGAGTTTAGGCTGTTTTGCAAAGTGCTGCTGTGTAGATATAGTACTTAAACCATTTGAACCCAGTATTAACCTAATGTACAATTTCCACATTTTTTCTCTCTTTTAAATTGTGTCGTGTGAATCTAAACTCTAGTGCTTGTGTGCGTGTGTGCGTGTGTGTGTGTTTTCAGAGTTTTCTTAGCCGCCGTCTGAAAAGCTCAATCAAGCGAGCCAAGAGCCAGCCCAAACTTGATCGCACCGGAAGCTTTCGCCACATGATTCTCCCACGATTCCGCAGTGCTGACCAGGAAAGGTAGGCACAATATGCATGCATACTCTTACACACACACAAACACACATATCACAATCAAACATCAAACAGTGAGCACAAATAGGATTGCAGAACTCACGTCAAAGGGCTTCTTTCCTGGGTAACTCCATCCATCCATCTAGGAACCTCTGTATTCTAAACAGGGACCGGTTATTCTATTTCTATTTTGTACGATCGTAATAAAACCCCCGGTCAACATTCACACACTACTAATATCAATTAGCCTTATCTGCATGTCTTTTGACTGTGTGAGGAAACCCACCAAGCACCGGGAGAAAATGCAAACTCCATGCACACAGACCCAATGTGGGAATCGAACCCAGGACCCGGAGGTGCAAGGCAATAGTGCTAACCATTAAACCGCCYCTGAGTRATTATGTATACATCTTACAGTAGTGATAGGAAAATAATTTAATCTTCATTGTGAATCTTCATTAAGACAAAGAAAACATGGATATATGCAAAGATTTGTTTATTATTATTATTATTAT
>QMIH01003058.1:11626-33097 GCA_003987875.1 Clarias batrachus
AGAATCCTGACTGTAAACTGGAGATACTGTGGTAAGATCATCTCTCTGAGAGTCACATGACCTGCTCCTCAGTAAGACACATTCTCTAATAGTGAGACTGAAGCAGAGGTTTTAGGTTCATCATCAATGTCCTGAGGAGGAAGATTGTTTCTTTTCACTGCACACTGATGATTTGTCACAGAGTCTTTGGGTCAGATGTACGTATGTGTAGAAGTTGCAGCACAAAAACCTGACTTGATGCGACTGCAGTGTGTCTGAAATGACTGTCCTACAACACTGTAACTAATTGGCTGCAGGGTTTAAAAGAAAAAATCATCCTGGAGAAAACATTATAATTCCGCTTTGTTTCTCTATTTCGGGGAGAGTGCAAGTTAGGTGACGAATAATCCTTGGATTGGTACCTCACCTGAACAGCCTGCGTAGGTGATGATGCGGTGGTGAAACACCTAAACAGTGCTAACAGGAGAAGAGGACATACAGTAGACAAACAAACAAACTAGACAATACCGTAGATGGCATGCCGAAAGCACTGGCACCATCTTGCTTACTGGAATTTTATTTAAGTACACGAAAATGCATTGGCAACACTATATATTCTATTCTAAATCAAAACRTGAAGAAAAATGTATCAAATTTATGGAACATGAAGAAAAATGAATATTCGGCTGTTTAAAAAAATAGCAGTGTGTTGTGTTCATAGCATAGTAGCAACAGCTATCCAACCAGCTAACTTTTTCGGTGTTAAATGTCTTTTACATAAATAATATTGCAACATTAACTTAGAAAATTAATCTATGCAAATATAAACTTACAACTTTGCTTCAGTATGGTTTACAGCACGGATTGTACTGGATACAAAAGTCTGAAAGGTGACACAAGTAGTATCTGTATTTTTCTTTACAAACTCAAAAATATACTGTATAAACTGAAAAAAAGTTGAAGATTTAGCTTTTTTTGTGAATCACTAAACTAAAATTTATTTGTATCATCACTGTTTCTGAGAACTGCTTAACATTTGTGTTGGATGGCGTTGACCAACATCCAGCCCAAACCGATTCCAGCACTACACACATCAATCCCTCTGCAATTCTTATTTTGCCTCTGAAACAGCATCTTTTTAAGTCTCCCTTAAAGTTTTCTATTGGATTAACGTCTGGGAATTGGGTTAATTTTGTTGGTCTCAAACAAACATGCTCACTTACTGGTGTGTTTGGCGTTGTTGTCTTATTGAAACACCAATTTCAATGGCTTTTTCTCTTCGACATATGGACATGACTTCTTTAAGAATTTTAAAATATTCAAATTGATCTATGATCTATTGGTAAATAGACCAAGCACCAWAGGAAGAGAAACATCCCCATTTATAGATGCTGGCACCACCATGCTTCACTGTCTTCACTTTGTACGTTGGCTTGAATTCAGCTCATTAGTCCACAAAATCTTTTTCTTTCGGCTGTTCCCTTTCAGAGGTCGCCACAGCGAAGTATCTGCCTCCACCTAACCYTATCCTCTGAATCCTCTTCTCTCACCCCAACTAAATACATGTCCTCTCTCACTGCATCCAAAAATCTCCTCTTTGGTCTTTCTTTAGACCTCCTGCCTGGCAGTTCCAACCTCAGCATCATTCTACCAATATTCTCACAATCTCTCCTCTGAACATGTCCAAACCACCTCAATCAGGCCTCACTGATTTTATCTTCAAAACATCTAACATGGGTTGTCCCTCTGATGAACTCATTCTTGATCCTATCCATCCTTGTCACTCCCAAAGAGAACCTCAACATCTTCATCTTTGTTACCTCCAACTCTGCCTCTTGTCTTTTCTTCAGTGCCACTGTCTCTAAGCCATAGAGCATCTCTGGTCTTGCCACTGTCTTGTATACCTTTCCTTTCATTCTCACTGATACTCTTTTGTCACACAACACACCTGACACTTTTCTCCGCCCGTTCCCAACTGCCTATACCCGCCTCTTCACCTCCTTTCTACACTCTCCGTTACTCTGGACCTTATGTACTTAAAATCCTGCAACTTCCGGCACCCTGTCATACACTTTCTCTAAATCTACAAAGACACAAAGTAACTCCCTATGACCTTCTCTGTACTTCTCCATCAGCATCCTCAAATCAAATCCTGCTTCTGTTGTACTGTTTCTAGGCATGAAACCATATTGCTGCTCACAAATGCTCACATCCGCCCTTAACCTTGCCTCTACTACTCTTTCCCAAAGCTTCATTGAATGGCTCATCAGCTTTTTCCCTCTGTAGTTGCTACAGCTCTGCACATCTCCCTTATTATTAAAGATCGCTAATACACTTCTCCTCCATTCCTCTGGGATCTTGTTACTTTCCAAAATCTTGTTAAACAGACAGAAACTCTACTGCGACCTCTCCTAAGCACTTCCATACCTCCACAGTTATGTCATCAGGACCAACTGCCTTTCCACTTTTCGTCCTCTTTAATGCTCTCCTCACCTTACTCTTACTGACTTTTGCTACCTTCTGCTCCACAACAGTCACCTGTGCTAATCTTCATTCTCTTTCCTCATTCATCAACTCCTCAAAGTACTCCTTCCATCTTCCCATCACCCTCCTGGCACCTGTCAGTACATTTCCGTCCCTATCTTTAATCACTCTAACATGCTACACATCCTTCCCGTCTCTATCTTGTTGCCTCGCCAACCTGTACAGATCCACCTCTACCTCCTTACTGTCCTACCTAGCATACAAGTCCTCATATGCTCTTTGTTTGGCCTTTGCCACCTCTACCTTCACTTCACGCTGCATCTCCCTGTACTCCTGCCTATTTTCTTCAGTCCTCTCAGTGTCCCACTTCCTCTTAGCTAACCTCTTTCCCTGTATACACTCCTGGACTTCCTCGTTCCACCACCAAGTCTCCTTGTCCCCTTTTCCCTTTCTTGATGATACACCAAGTACACTCCTACCTGTCTCCCTGTATCCCTTAGCTGTAGTTGTCCAGTCAACTGGAAGCACCTACTGACAATCCAGAGCCTGTCTCAACTCCTCCCTGAAAACTGCACAACATTCTTCCTTTTTCAACTTCCACCACTTTGTCCTCTGCTCTACCTTTGTCCTCTTCACCTTCCTCACCACCAGGGTAATTTTACACACCACCATCCTGTGTTTTCTGGCTACACTCTCCCCTACCAATACTTTGCAGTCACTGATCTCCTTTAGATTACAACGTCGACATAAGATGTAGTCCACCTGAGTGCTTCTGCCTCCGCTCTTATATGTCACCCTATGTTCCTGCCTCTTCTGGAAGAAAGTATTTACTGCTGCCATTTCCATCCTCTTTGCCACCACCACCACATGTTCTTCTACATTCCAGTCCTGAAGACCAAACCTGCCCATCACATTCTCATCACCTCTGTTCCCTTCTCCAACATTTCCATTAAAATCTGCACCAATCACCACTCTCTCACCTCTGGGGATACTCTTCATCACTTCATCTAACTCACTCCAGAATTTCTCCTTCTCTTCTAACTCACATCCTACCTGTGAGGCATAACCACTAACAACATTGCACATTACACCATCAATTTCCAGCTTCAGACTTATCAACCTATCTGATACTCTTTTCATCTCCAGAACATTCCTTCCACACTCCTCTTCGAGGACAACTCCTACTCCATGTTAAAACAACTTGAACCCTGCTCCTAAGCTTCTAGTCTTGCTACCTTTCCAACTGGTCTCCTGGACACACAGTATATCCACTTTCCTTCTCTGCATCATGTCAACCAACTGTCTTGCCTTTCCTGTCATAGTCCCAACATTCAAAGTCCCTACTGACACTCCTAAACTTTCCTCTTCTCTCTCTGCCTATGAACACGCCATCCTCCTCTCCTTCTTTGACCAACAGTAGTCCAATTTCCACCAGCACCCTGTAGGTCAACAGCACCGTTGGCGGTTGTTCTTAACCCGGGCCACGACCAATCCGGTATGGAAGTCCTGTTATTGATTCGCATCATTTGATTTGGAAAATGTTTTACGTCGGATACCCGTCCTGACACAACCCTCTGCATTCATCCAGACTTGAGACTGGCACAAGAAAACACTGGATTGTGCCCCCCTGTGGTTGCATTTATTACATTGTTAATAATATTATTATTCATTAAACTGTTAATTAGAATAAATGGATGATATTATATCCTCATAACATTCTGGATAATAATAATAATAATAATAATAATAATAATAATAATAATACAATCACTTTACAGACATATCTTTATAATAAATATCAATTCATGACTTAAATGTGTTGATGAAGTGTGTGTCTCTACAGGTTGTGGGACTGTCATGTTTCAGATGAAGGCTGTGCTACTCTGACTTCACCTCTGAGATCAAACCCCTCACACCTGAGAAACCTGAATTTGTCCTTTAATAACCTAGGAGACTCAGGAGTGAAGTGTGTCTCGGCTGTACTGGAGAATCCTCACTGTAAACTGGAGACACTGTGGTAAGATCAACTCTCTGAGTCGCATGACCATGTCCTTCTTTTCTAAAATCATGTATTCTYTTCTGTAATAAACTCATTAATTACTTTGTTCTTGAATTATCAGTAGTTCTTCTCATAGAAATTCTGATGCATTAAGAGTGCATGATTTGTATGATTAATTTTCTGGTTAAAGTTAAACATGACCATTGACATGCTAATATAAATGGCTAATACCTACAAATTTAAAATATTAATGACATTAATATCACTCCATATATTTATCTGATATTAGTCCTCTCACTGAAATGCTACAATGGTTTTAAATCATTAAAAATTTTGTCATAAGTGAAGAAGCTCAGCCCTCTGCCACGACATTCTTATTTACAATTTTTATATTCTGTAAATTTGACATCTGTAGAACCTGATGAATGCAACTGGAAAATAATTTAAACTTCATCAGTTTTGTAATTCAGATGGTTTAATTAAAAATAAATTCAGTGAGTAATCTGGTTTAGTAAAGACATGCATTAATTCTTCTTTGAATGAACACTGTGAAGCTGACATTAGTATAAGTTAGTTTTAATTCATTATGTTTGTTTTTCACCATGATTCAGACTTTTATTTCCTTGATTCTGCAGCAATATGAGTCAATAGTGTTATAGTGTTAAACATTAAACAAAATTCTATGGAGAAGCAAGTTTATTACCCCTGTATAGTGCACTATCAACCTGTTAGAGAACCATTTACCGATATGTCATCTCTAAAGGAAATATTAATTCAGGATGTAAATTTGTTGATAAAGTGTGTGTCATTGTGTCTAGCGTGCCCTCTCAGGCTCTTCATACTGCACCACATAACAACATGGTAAATGTCATTTTTTCTCTGCAGGTTGTGTGATTGTGGTGTCTCAGATAAAGGCTGTGCTGCTCTGACTTCAGCTCTGAGATCAAACCCCTCACATCTGAGAGAACTGGATCTGTCTCTGAATAATGTAGGAGACTCAGGAGTGAAGTGTCTCTCTACTGTACTGGAGAATCCTGACTGTAAACTGGAGACACTGAGGTAAGATCATCTCTCTGAGAGTCACATGACCTGCTCCTCAGTAAGACACAYTCTCTAWTAGTRARACTGAAGCAGARGTTTTAGGTTCATCATCAATGTCCTGAGGAGGAAGATTGTTTCTTTTCACTGCACACTGATGATTTGTCACAGAGTCTTTGTGTCAGGCTCCGTGGTGGGCTTGGTGGATCCAAATGCAGAACGTGGAGAGAGAAGAACTCGGGTTGAGTAGTGGTGTCACTGACTGTAATTGGAGAATGGTGACTGTAACGTGACGAGGTTGATCTTGGTGAGAATGGTGCTCCGTGCTGCGGTGGGAACCGTAGTGTGCTCGCTGGAGAAGCTCGAGCCACTTGGCGAACGTAGCGTTAACTTAGTAGGGCGTGAGGACTGACTCGTGGTTGTAGAACAAGCGAGGGTCGAAGCCGGAGAGCTGGGGGGRAAATCCGTGATCCAAATCCGTTGTCGAGAAAACAGGCAAGCAGGACAGAACGTAGCGAGAGGACAACATGACTCTTTTGCCAACGTGATATATCGGTGCCCTGGAGCGGCGTCGGTCGGCTTGTTGCTTAAAGGCTGAAACGGCTCGACGGATCCTAGACCTCGCATTCAGCCATGTCCTCCTGCAACGACGAATGAAAGTTCGGGCAGAGGGGACTGAGACCTTCGCCTGCTGAAAGGGAAACAGTGGAAGCTGGTAACAGAGGCAACATTGGAAGGGGGAGAGACCCGTGGCCAATGTGGGCAAGGAACTGTGGGCATACTCATCTATGGGAGCATCCTGCTCCAGGAATGGGCGTCCCTAGAGGTCATGCACCGGATGACCGTCTCTAGGTCCTAATTGGTTCTCTCCACTTGGTTGTTTGTCTGTGGGTGGTAACCCGAGGATAGGCTGAAGGTAGCTCCGATTAGCTTACAGAAGGCGGACCAGAACTGGGCAGTGAATTGGGGACCCCGGTCTAATATGATGTCCRTCGGGAGCTCATGCAGCCGGAAAACATGGGTGATTAACAGTTCGGCGGTTTACTTGGCCGTTGGGAGGCCAGATAAAGGGACAAAGTGGGCAGCCTTGGAGAAGCGATCGACCACCGTGAGAATGCAAGTATTACCCTCAGAGTCAGGGAGTCCGGTAAAAAATGGTTTGGCATTTTTAGACCCCGGGCGATAGGGCAGGGAGAAATTAAAGTGCAAGAAGAACAGAGACCACCTCACTTGCCAGGAGTTTAGGCGTTTGGCCGTCCGGAGGTACTCCAGGTTCTTGTGATCCGTCCAGACCAGAAAAGGGGTTTTGGAACCCTCAAGCCAATGCCTCCATTCCTCCAGAGCGAGCTTGACCGCCAGTAATTCTCGGTCGCCAATGTCATAATTTCTCTCAGAGGAAGAGAGTCGATGGGTGAAACAACATGGGTGCAGCTTATCATCCTTGGGAGACCTTTGTGATAAGACTCCAACTCCGGTGTCTGAGGCATCCACTTCGACCACAAATTGAAGAGAGGGGTCTGGCTGAAGAAGGATAGGGGCTGAGGTGAAACACCTCTTTAGGTCAAGGAAGGTCCTGGCAGCTTGTTCTGACCACATGAATGGAGTCCTGGATGATGTCAGGGAGATTAGCAGGGCAGCCACCAAGCTGGAGTTGCGGATGAACCGCCTGTAAAAGGAAGCATTGAAGCTACTTACGGGTTGTTGGGACAGGCCAGTCTTTGACAGTTTTCAGCTTGACGGGGTCCATCTGAATCTTGGATGGGGCTACAATAAAGCCCAGGAAGGAGTCTGTGCTACTGTGGAACTCACACTTCTCAGCCTTTACATAGAGCTGGTTCTCAAGGAACCTCTGAAGTACCTTGCATACATGCCTCTTATGTTCGTCCATGGAGCACGAGAACATGAGGTCGTTGACTAGGGCTCGAAACACAGCTGGGGCATTGACCAACCCGAAGGGCATGACCAAATACTCATAGTGACCTGACGAAGTGTTGAATTCAGTCTTCCACTCGTCCCCTTCCCTGATTCTGACCAGGTGATAAGCACAATGCAGATCCAGTTTCGTAAAAACTTGTGCCCCCTGCAGGAGGTCGAAGGCAGTGGACATCAATGGCAGAGGGTAGCGGTTCTTGATGGTAATGTCATTTAACCCTCTGTAATCAATGCAGGGACATAGGGTACCATTATTTTTGGCCACGTAGAAGAAGCCTGTCGCAGGTGCCTAGGTTCACTGGGGGGTGGGGCTTGGCTTTTAATGGGCACTGTAAACGCAAATGTCCGACCTGGCCACAATAAAGGCATTCTCCAGCCTGAATCCGTCGCTCCTCTGGTGAGATCCGGGTTCGTCCGACCTGCATTGGTTCGGCCAGGGGGCTGGCTGGCCTGATTGGAGTGGAAGAGGCGCTGGCTTGGAGGCGGGGTTGGTTTGAGAGGTGGTGCCATTCTCTAAGGCGCGAGTCTATCCGCCCCGCAAGGTCCATCAGAGCGTTCAAGTCTTCAGGGAGCTGCTGGGAAGTTAGCTGGTCCTTGACTGACTCAGAGAGCCCGTTCATGAAGGGCCTGGGCGTCCCAATAAGTGGCGGCCACCTGGGTTCGGAACTCAATGGCGTAGTCATAGGTAGACTGGGGGCCCTGACGGAGTTCCAGTAGTTTTCTGGCAGTCTCTCTCCCATCATGGGAGCGGTCAAACACTCTCCTCATCTCCTCAGTGAAAGAGTCGAAGGTGGCACAACAAGGGTCGTTAGTGTCCCAGACAGCAGTTCCCCATTCGCGGGTAATGATGTATGCTTGTGACACGCCCACTATTCTTTAATGGAAACTGTTAACAATATTAAAATTGCACAATAAATTGGAATTAATTAACTATACTGCCTCTATCTAAGGATGTCTAGTATTCTACAGCTCAAGTATCCACCCTCCTACTTCTCACTGACAACATTACATGTTTAGGTACAGTTAAACTTTTGAATGTGAGCAGACAGCCAGACAGACAGACAAAGCATGCTGTTGAAAGCCTCAGCCTGTGTAAGACGCTGGCAAGAGGGAGCGAGAGAAAGAGAAAGTGAGGGAGAGCGACACACATCAGTTTAGCGTGCGGTCTCAGGCTTTCATACTGCACCACCATCTCTGCAGGTTGTGTAATTGTGGTGTCTTAGATGAAGGCTGTGTTGCTTTGACTTCAGCTCTGAGATCAAACCCCTCACACCTGAGAGACCTGGATCTGTCTGATAATTATCTAAGAGACTCAGGAGTGAAGTGTCTCTCTGCTGTATTGGAGAATACTCACTGTAAACTGGAGACACTGAGGTAATATTGTCTGTCAAACTAACTGCACTGTGTGCACTGTATGGTTTAAAAGCAGCAATTAATATTTAATCTTAAAAAATGGGTGTTGTTAGCTTTATTATTTCAGTACATTAGTGTATATGTGCTATGAACAGGGTTTACAGATCTGTGTTACAGAAGCAGACAAATTGACGAGTAATATTAAATCCATGTAGTTTTCATCATTAATTATTTCTCTATTATTTTAACATTTAGTCATAAATACAGAATGTCTATAAGTAAATCCATTGATAGTAGTAGTAACACAGAGCTAAAGTAGAGAACACGATCAGTAGGTGTGTGTATGAGATTAAACCATAGGACATGATCACTACTGTACTTATGTACTGATTAAAATAATCTACAGTACATAACTCACAGATTTTGTCTTGCAGATCATAATGTGAATTTAATAATTGTGTCTCTGCAGGTTGTGTAATTGTGGTGTCTCAGATGAAGGCTGTGCTGCTCTGACTTCAGTTCTGAGATCAAACCCCTCACACCTGAGAGAACTGCATCTGTATGATAATCAAATAGGAGACTCAGAACTGAAGTGTCTCTCTGCCCTTAAGGATGATGAACATTACAAACTACAGAGACTGAAGTGAGTAATGATCTCTTTATACAAATACTGATCAGCATTATTTTGTACATTAGAATTACCTTGTACGTTTTTAGTTCTAGTTAAAACTTCACATTGTATTAGGTCAGACTTTTTCTAACAATAATCTTTAATGCTGTTTGGTATTGATGTGAACTTCATGTGAAAGCAGAAGACAGGGAGTMAGACGGAGTTTACAAAACAACAGCTGGTCTCCTTGTGACACCTTGCATGATGGAAAGTTTTAAAGGTGCATTCCTGTGTGCAATAAAGAAGGGAGTATAGTTTTAAGATTGACCTTGCTTTTTGTGTGTGTGTATGTTCATGCTAGACAAAGCGTGATTTGAGCATTATCTGCCTGTTAAGCAAAGGGGAGTCATTACAAAGTTTGCTTATACTTACTCCATGGACCATGTACTCAGAGAGCACTCAAATGTCTGATCTTTTTTTAATAAATAGCATTTCCACCACATCTGCTRTCTCTGACTTCATGCTGCTGCTTCTGTCTGAATACGATGATCTCAGATTTTCCCAGTTTCTGATAAGCAGCAGACTCTATCCTCAACTCTCATAAAAACTAGTGAAAATGATGCCAATGTAATGGCACACTTCTTCTAATCTTCACATAATTAGCTGAATGCTCTTCAAAAGAAATTTTAAATTACATTATAAACATGAGATAATGTTTTCCTTACAACGGAGATGATTATATGATGTTGAGTATGAAATTTCACTGTCTAAACTCTGATTATTAATTCAGATATTTCTCTTTTAGATTTGGTTTGAGATGAACAGCTGTATGTGATGAAGATTCCAGTGTTCCTGTTCCTAGTCAGCAAACAGACAACATTTCAAGAATTTTAAATCTTTTAGTAGTAACACCTTCAGCAGACTCAGAGACTTGAAGAAAAATTCCTCAATCCCATAAAATCCTGAGATATTATTTGGAACAGCAAATGAAAAAAAAAAAAACACGGACTCAAGATGAACCCAGTCAGTGGAAGAGAGCTAAAATGGACAGAATCAGTTTTAGGACATTTGTGGGATTCTCACCTGACAGGATTTAGCATTTGGGAGTTTATCCAAAGAAGCCTCTAGTAGACTCAGTATTATTCACATTTATTAAGTTATTTATTAAGTTATGCCTTTATTTGTCACATACACAGTGAAATTCTTACTTTGCATATCACAGCATAGCTGGGGTCAGAGCATTTTGTATTAGATATAGTTTGAATTATCTTTTAAAGTAATAGACCTAACCCAGCAGGAGCACTAATGCTGTATAACATTGTCATATAGTAGTAATTAGTTTCCATCTACAAAACGTTTTACTTAAATAAAGTCATGATGTGAAATGGTGGAATGTATGGTTTCAACGCTGTGTGGCAAATGGAGCTTTAAAATGACAAAATATAAAATAATTTTTACTAGATTTTGGATGCTTAATCTCTCTTCACACAATGTCCAAATTGCAAAGTGTCCACCTTCACATAATGGGTCTCAGATTACACATATTCAAGATTGACTTCTTACAGTTGCTTCTTTTTTGTTAGAAAAATTTGTTTAATGTTATGGCTGATCGGTGTAATCCTACACATATTTATACATGTACACAACTAAAATATATACAAGAATAATATAAACAAATTGAACATATACTGTACAATTAAAAACAGCAAAGAGAAGGGTACATTTCACCTAGTGAAAATTGATGATAAATAACTACCTTAGATTCTATGTCTAAATAAAAATGAAACAATTCTTGGGATACATTATAGAATATCATATTCTTTAAATACTTATAATAATCGCACAAAAAATCATAACACATAAATCAATAAACGCTGTATATTACATCAAATATGTAGGTAACACTTTATAATAACTGCACAATATGAAGCATTAGTTAASCATTACTAAATACTTCATCATTTAGAAAGCATTGCTTCTACATTAATTGGCATTAGCAACCACGTTATGAATGCTGTCATAAATGCTTTAGTAYTGATCACAAAGCATATCTATAATGCATTTGATAACTGCATTTACTAGGCTTTACTAATGATCAATTCATTTTTTTAAAAAGTAGTATTAAATTACACACAAACCAGTTATTGAGAAGTTGTGAGTGGTGCATAAGATAATTTAGAAAGTGTAAGTAAATGATTAATAAACTATTTAAATGTACACCTAATAGTTAGATACTGATATTGTGTTAACAAATGCTTTATAAACACATAACCCTGCTATAAATCATGATTTACTAAGGTAGTTAAAAATCATTTAGTACTTGTTAGTTAACTATTGTTGTGAGCTAATCTAAAGTGATGACTATTTATGTTTTACAAATACAACAAATAGAATCTATATAAAACATTATTAATATAGTAAAATTACATTCAACTACCTGAATACCAATTTTCAAACAGWGTCAATTTTAGTATCCGTAGTTTGCGCACAACCACTCATGGGTGAGCCTTTCTCTGAATACGCCGTTTTCATGGGGGGTGTAGCAAAGAAACACGCATCTCGGTTAAACCTCGCTCTCAGTTTTATTAATTTGCGTGCACGGAGATGCTGTTTTKTTTTTTTTTTACCATACGACCCTTGGAGGGCTCCATGGGTCKTGGATTTTATGTGTTTTGTGAATCCCTACAGTATTATAAACTGAAATATTGCTAATTGAATGTCCTGAGATTTTTTTCAGTGAATGCACTTGTTTGTTGCAGTGGATGGAAGAACTGCTTTACAGTTTGAAGAGAACTTGATATTCAGTAATTGTGAATCAATGTTGTATATAATCAGAGAGACATCTGTTTGCTGGACTAACCAGTAAAGCAGGTTGTTCTGGGGTGGTCTTTGTTTCAACAATTAAAATAGCTAAAAATTCAGCAATTTCAGCAACTTTGTTTACAATTTTAACCAATGAATTACATCTGGCATTTATATTTATATATATATATACACATACATATAGAACTCCAGAATGTTTATGGCACGCCAGGTCATGTCCACCTGATAAACCAAACCATGATCATTTGCGACTCCATTCYACACTCCGTTCCTGTGCTTCCATTTTGCCGCCTCATTCACCGGCTCGAGCACACCTGTTCCTCATTTCATTCATCCCCCTGCCCTATTTAACTCACTCACAAATAACCACTGATTGCCAAATTATTGTGTGCTCCCATGCCCAGTTTTCCAGCATTTATTTCTACTTTGACCTTCGGATCTCGACCCACGCTTTGTTTCACGGACTTTGCTCACTTCTCACGTTTTGGATTATTGCTTCCTTGGTTTTCTGGATATCAACCCGTGCTCTTATTTTACTTCTTATTTTATTCTTTGACTTCAAGACGACTCCTTTCTTCCTCTTCTTCTTCTTTTTCTTCTTCTTCTTCTCTTAAGAAAATTTAAAAACTAAGAAGTTCAACACTCCCTAGTCATTCAAAGTGATCCAAGTCTTTTACTACACTAAATGTTTCACTGTTGGTAAAGTTGGTCATTTTTTTTTTCATATTTAAACACAAACACCTTAAAATGAGTCCCCTCACCAAGCATTATTTTTTTCCAGATAAAAAAACATACTGAACAAATTCTTACAATAAATAAATGAATAAATAAATAAATACATACATAATTAAATTAAATTAATTAATTAAATTAATTGTCTAACGCACAAGCATCATTACGCCCCTTTATTATCAAGCCTCTAGGCCCTAAAAAAATCATAATGGTCACCCAAAAGGTTAAAAAAGCAGTAAAACTGTCAAAAACACTGTTTTTTGTGGTATTATACGGTTCAGAAGATCCCAGGTTCAAACCTCACAACCACCAAGTTGCCACTGTTGGGCCCTTGAGCGAGGCCCTTAACCCTCAACTGCTCAGATGTGATGAGATAAAAATGTAAGTCGCTCTGGATAAGGGCRTCTGCCAAATGCCTAGATGTAGATTGCACACGGCATCTTTTTTGTGCAACACAATTGTGCAAGTGTGTAGCTCTGAAGAAACAAATCTCTTTGTATTGATTTTTAGTGAAACTGGTGGCAAACCAGATTCCAAGAAACAAAAGAGAGAGAAAATCCCTGAAGTAGAATTACCCAGTGTTATTATGGAAGGGTTGTCTCCTTCCTAAAACTAACCTCCAGCCCACCCATCTTCATCTCCTCCATTCCTTCAGGTCAGTGAGTCTCACTAAGAAAGGTGGGGTTAYAGTACATGTACATGTAAAAATGGAGTGTGAGTTCTCTCCTTCCTAACACCTAAGTTYATATTTATATTTAGTGTTCTATTAATTTTGTCTAACTAGGGCTTTTTTATACTTTATTTTATATTTTGTGATAAAAACAAAATATATTAAAAGTTAAATATAGTTGATAGTGATGAAGAACAAATTAATTCTATTTACATGCATTCCTATGGAAAACAATATCATGTTTACGTCTTCACAGCTACATAATGAATCCTCCTGGTCAAACTCTGCTCCTATGTCTTGGCCTGAATCTGTCTGGGAAAAAATACCTTTTTCAACAGTAATATGAACTAGCAAATAAATAGTGTTTTTAGTGACTAATTGTGATATACATTAAATAATATACAGTGGAGTAAAATGTGTTTATCTCTTCATCCTTAGACAATGCATCCTCCATGGCAAACTCCTTTGGTCTGATGTTTTGGCCTGCATCTGTCTGAAAAAACACAAATTAGTTAGTGAAAGTATGGCGTTTTAGTGGCTAGTGTTATGTATACAGGAACTTTTTCTGTCTGCATTTCACCCATCAATGAGTAGTGAATGGACACAACTGTAGTTTTGTGTGCATATGGACTTGTTCAAGTGAACTTCAGCCATTGATGTTGATGATGGGTGGTGGTCTATTGGTTAGGCATCTGGAGTACCAAATGGAAGACCAGAAGGTCATACGTTCTAAACCATGCACTGCTACCTACCATTGTGCCCCTGAGCAAGGTACTCAACACTGAGGTGATAAAGGGCCACTGTCCCTGTAGTTAGTTCAATGTTTGTTGTTATATAAATAAAGTAATGGATAATGCACAGTGCAGTATAATGTACAGTATAGCAGAAGTCTACATATTTACCTCTTCATTGTCAGGTAGATGTATGTCCTCTTCAGTCACTGTCCTTGCTCAATCTTCTGCCCGTGACTTTGAGTGAAAGCAGAAAAGACAATATGGTCAATAATAGGTTTATTGCTATCATTCATTCATTATTCAYTCATGCATTCAGTCATTTGATCTAAAGTCCTGTGTGGCTAATGAGAATATTGCTAAAAATGCTAAGGGCTAYAGGACCTTGCGTAAAATTAGCACTGCCAACTTTCTTGCTGAGAACAAAACACTGAAGTGCACTATTGCTGCTGCAATACTGGTGCCTAGTCTTCACCAACTAAAAGATTGTAAAACGATATAAAATTCTTGGTGAGAGAATGGTTAAATTAACAAATGTGTCCAAAAGTGTGTCTCGTGACCTGTGCATTGCTGGTGGCACACCCGTGGATGCCTATAAAGGCACACCTCAAACACAGAGCCTCTTTCTTTGACATCATGGGAAAATCAAGAAAAATCAACCAAGACATCAGGAAAAGAATTGTGAACCTCCACAAGTGTGGCTCTTCCTTAGGTCCACCAGACTACAGTTTGCAACTTCATATGGGGACAAAAATCTTAATTTCTGGAGACATATCCTGTGGTCTGATGAAAGAAAAACTTAACTGTTCGGCCATAATGATAAACAATATATTTGAAGGAAAAAGGGTGAAGTTTTGAAGCCTCAGAACACCATTTGAAAAGTGAAGTATGGGGGTGGTAGTATAATGTTTTGTGACTGCTTTCCTGCCGAAGGGACTAGTACACGTAATAAAATAGATGGCATCATGAGAAAAGAAAATTATGTGAATATATTGAAGCAACATCATCAGCCAGGAAGTTAAAGCTTGGTCAAAAATCTGTCTTCCAAATGGACAATGACGCCAAGCATACCTCCAAATTAGTTACAAAGTGGCTTAAGGACAAAAAGTCAAGGTATTGGAGCGGCCATCACAAAGCCCTGATCTCAAACCCATAGAAAATTTGTGGGCGGCTCTGAAAAGGCAAATGCGAGCAAGAAGGCCTACAAACMTTTTTGTATATTTGTACTRTACAGACAGATATTTTATTCTTATATTTTCTTTTTATATATTTATTTCCTATAAATAGCCTTTAGTCTTTTATTTTAAGGTCACGGGTAGTCGCCTAAGCATTTCACTGCATATGGTACTGTGTATGACTATGTATGTGACAAATAAAATTTGAATTTGACCCAGTTACACCAGTTCTGTTAAGTGGAGTGCGCCAAAATTCCAGCAAACTATTGTAGAAAGCTTGTGGAAGGAAACCTGAAACGTTTGGCCCAAGTATAACAGTTTCAGGGCAATTCTACCAAATACTGAGGAAGTGTATATACATTTTTTTTGACCGATGAAAGTAAAAAAAAAATTAAAAAAAAATCCATAAAATTCTCCCTCGATTTTGACATTTAAAAAATGCAATATATTAATATGTTAATATTTATTGGTCAAAAACAGAAACCGTTCACTCTGATTTAATGTTTGACAGTAAAGTAAAGTTTTTGTGTGTTTTTTTTTTTAATTGTATGGAAATATCTGGTTTCAACTGTATATATATTTCTGGAGAACTGAGACACAACTGATATGTACATATATATTTTATTAAATTTCTTGGTCATTAAAGTGACTTGTAGTGTAACTTCATAACAACAAGTGAAAAATTTTCCTTAACAAGTGAACATTTCATTTTCATTGTTTGCCTTGCCAACACATGACTTAGAGAAAGTTAAAAGCTGCATTCCATTCCGAAGTGTACTTTACAGGATGCTCCCTACTCCTTACTTTGTGGGAACTTCCCTCGACAAAATTCCTAAGAAATTCCTCATTTTTATTGTATCTTTTTCACATTTAACAAACATGTATAAAGTGTTGTAAACATTATACTCATATGTGTACTCAAAACACATATTTTTATGTCAGAAAGGAAAATAAGATACAAATGAAAATGGCATTAACAATAACAACAACAAGAGGTATACTTAGTATGATTATATTAGAAAGGAGGAATTTAATTCTTTAAATGCATATATAGTTCTAATTTCTTTCTGGCTTAAAAGTCCTTGTAATGTTTCAAAATAAATATTCAAATTAACCTTGAAATGGGAGATATTTGGGCATTCTTTTTGAACATTTACATTTGTGTATATAGAATGTACCTAATAATATACAGAATAATATAAGATTAMTAAGATTAATAATAAGATTTAACATGAAAATATGACTCTTCTCTATATATTTTGTATTATAATAAAATATAACATCACTTTTCCTTTTATTAATTTCCACTCAGTACAGTGAATAAATATTCAACATCAATTAAAAAAATATTTAACACACACACATATAAAAATAATAATGCAAATAATAATAAAAATAAATGTGCAAAACAGACTACACATACATTCCACAAAAATAACAAAATTCAGAGAGAAAATTCAGTTTTATATCTCTTGAGAAACTGGCCCTTGACGTAATTCCACCATTAGCAACACCCTTCAACATCACCAGAGCAGACGGCACTTTCCCTGTGAGTTACCATGGTAACATAAGCATCTCAGATACCCTTTGCTGCTGCTTTGGAATTTTGACAGTAGGAAATAAAATATTGAATATTTATTGAAACAAAAACTACACCATTATAAAATATATATTACTGAAATGTATACATCATAAATATTTATGATTGATTTAGAAGCTGTACAGAGATTTGTTTGTTTTTACAGATTTTTGAAAATGTAAATTGTAAATTGTAAAATGTAAATTAGAAAATGTAATTTATTGTGCTATTTTATTATGATGTTCTCGATARTTATGATAATATATAAATCCTTTTTCCAGCTTCCGTGAGACGCAATGAATGATGGGCAATATTTTATTCCCACTTCCAGTGAAGTCAAGAACTGTTATTATTCAGTTGTTCCTACACCGTTCGCTTTAAATTTCTGCTTCAGCCTCTGTGTGCTGTTCCGATGGCGGAACTRGTGAGGCCGAGGCAGTAGATGACAGAAAGTAAGAATGATGCAGGAAGTGAAATGGAAGAGAGTGAGAAAGGACAAGAAAAGCAGGAGGAGTGAAAAATAGTACAGAGAAACAGGAAAGGAATTACGCCAACATCCAAAACAACAGATAAGTGAAGTGTCTAACTTGGAAGAAACTGATGCAGGACAAGATAAAACAGGAAGTGCAGGACAAAGCAAAGAATATAAAGTAATCCTGAAACTACTACAGGACGGAGCATCATTTAGAGACTTGAACAATACAAGTCACACAAACAATAACAACACTAATAGGTAATATTAAAAGTGGCAAAATATTAAGGAATGGCTACCTATTAATAATATGAAAGAACAAAGCTCAGCAAAGAAAAATAAAATTAATGAAATTAAGGGGGAAAAAGTCAAAAGTGTGCCGACAGAAAGAACAGAAATAACAATTGAAGAAATAAAGCAAAATATATCAGGAGAGAGAATAAATGAGATTGAAAGATTTAAAACCACAAGAAATGTAATAAGATGCGATAGCCTGTCAGTGATGCTAAAGTTTGAGGAAAGTCGACTACCATATAGAGTATTCGTGGGATACATGAGTTATGAAGTAAAGCTCTACATTCTCCCTCCACTAAGATGTTACAAATGCTAAAGATATGGGCATATTGTAGCGATGTGTAGAAGAAAACAAAGGTGTGGGAGATGTGCAGGGGAGCACGAATACGGAAAAGACGAGGCAGGAACCAAACTCAAATGCTGTAACTGCAGAGGAGAACACAGTGCAGCATACAGGGGATGTGAAGCTAACAAAAGAAATAGCGGAAGTCCAGAAGACTAGAACGGAGCAAGGAATAACGTATGCAGATTCACTAAAAGTTACAAACAAGCAAAGAGAAACAAGGAAAAATTTTAAGAATTGGGAAAAGACAGCAGAAATACACAATAGATGTAACCAAATTAAAGCAGACACTCTGATAGTAAACCAAAACAACTTTGTGCTATTCATGGTAGATCTAATCAACTGCTCAGCACAGACAAACAAGAAAACTGAGAAAATAAAGATCATAGTAAAAGCAGACTGGGGACAGATGGACTAAGTTGGGAAAAATCTATGAAAAATTAAATGAGAGTGCATAAACCTGAAATAAAGATATTACAATGGAACGCAAGGAATTTAATAGCGAACAGACAAGAGCTTAAAAAATTCATAGCAAATACACCAGAAAAAACACAAATTATATGCTTACAAGAAAATGGGAATACAAGATACTAGGGTCTACAACAATTAGGAGAGATAAAAGGGAAAAAAGAGACAAAGGGAATTGAGGGGGAGTAACAATACGAATAGAAGAAGGAACTAAATATAAAGTAATGGAAAGCAAAAATGAACATGAAACAATAACAGTCAAAATATGGACAGAGGAAAGCATTGAAAATTTTTATTTGAAGGTTTAGGCTGGACTGGATCACGGGATGCTGTCAGAGTTTGAACTTCCATTATTTTCTTCCTGATACTATCGATTTTTTTATTGAAAGAATTCGTGAAGTCTTCAATTCTAAACTGTGATAGAATACTTTCTGCAGGCATCTTAGGTTTTGTTAGCGTAGCCACTGTACTAAATAAGAACCTGGGTTTCTGTTTTGGTTTCTTGCTATGAGTTGGCTCAGATGCTCGGCTCTAGCAGCTTTTAGAGCCCGTCTATAGCTGCACAMACTGTCTTTATACTGTACGCGATTCTAAAAACTTCTAATTTAGTTTTTCTCCTCTTTCGCTCGAGGTTACRGGTTGCTCTCTTTAGGGCGCAAATATGACTGTTGTACAATGGTGCAAGTGTTTTATCTCTGACCTTTTTTAATCAGTTGGGGGCAAAAGTGTCTAATGTACTGGTAAAAATAGTGCCCATGCTGTTAGTCACTTCATCTAGATCATTTGTATTTAGGGGTCTAGTAAGAATTTATAATTAATTAAAAGAAGATATGATTAAATCTAGTGTATTATTAAAGTGGTGAGTTTATATTTTGCTTAACCCCAAAGGAATTTAGCAAATCCATGAATGTGAGTGCTAAAGTGTCGTTAGCATCATCAACATGAATGTTAAAGTCTCCTACTATTAGCACTTAATATTGATTAAGAGTTAATCAATAGGTCTGACAGCAGATGTCCAAACTCTTTAAGATAATCAACATAGGGCCCCGGGTACGGTACACGGTGGCCWGGGCAAAATAGCAGGGATTTATTATGGATGTCAGTGAGTGCAACATTAATGATAAGCACTTCAATTGAGTTAAACCTGGGCCTTGTTTTCTGAGTAACAGCGAGTAAATTGTTGTAGATAGCTGCGACACCACCACGACGACCAGTTTGACAGGGCTCATGCTTATAGAGATATCCTGATGGTGTAGACTCATTCAGACCAATATACCTGTATTCATTTAGTCTGAGCCAGGTTTCAGTAAGGCAAAGTGCATCAAGTCAATAATCTGAGATCATTGACAATAAATGCTTTAGGTGCAAGGGACCTAATGTTGACAAGCCCAAACTATCCAATAATAATTAAAATAGGAGTAAGCAATAAACAAGAGAAAGAAATCCAAATCCAAAGATGGATATTGGGGAAAGCTAAGTGGGAGAGATCTAAAGCAAATATAGACACAAGCTATAAGGAAAAATCAATTAAAACTATAAGAGAAATAGAAGAACTTAAAAACAGAATAACTAATATTATTAACCAAACAGCATGCAAAATGGTCCCGAAAAACAAAGGAGTAGGAAAGGGAAAATGCGTACCATGGGGGAATGAAGAATGTAGCAAGGATGTCAAAAACAGAAATAAAGCATTCAAACAAATTAAAAAACACAATTCACTAGAAAAACTAATCCWATAAAAGAAAGCACAGACAATAGTCAGAAAAAAATCATAAGAACTGCTAAACGCACTCACTGGAGAAAGTATTGCGACACAATAGGAAGAGAGAGAGAGACACAACTAACAAATATCTGGGGAAGGATAAGGAAAAGGAACGGAGTAAAAACTAAAAGGGAAATTCCAGAGCTACAGTACAATAACCGGACAGCAATCAGTAACATGGAMAAAGCAAAGGCCTTAGCTATGACATACACAGTTCAGAAAACATACCCAGCAACTTGAGAGAGAGTATAGAAAACACAATAAATCAACACAAGGAAAGAAGAAGAAAGCAAAGCAACACAGAAGAACTAGACCTCCCATTCTCAATACATGAATTTAAAAACGCAACAGCAAGAGCACAGCAAACAACACCAGGGAGCAGTTCTACACTGATTTACTCCCTGGGCGAGACCGCCTCTGCCCCCCCCCTCCCCTCACACAATTAAAAAAAAAATTACACTACATCATAATATTGCAGAAACAATGTTTTATTTCACAAATCACTCAACTTACARTATCACAAAAATCTTGGAACATAAATAAATATACTGTATTTTTCATATTACTTTTATTAAGAATAAAATACTGATAAAATATAGTTAAATATTGTGTAAATAAATGATCTAAAGCACACCACACTCCAGAAAAATAGATTTATAAGCTCCTCTCTGCTTGAGCCACAGTCACTGTTGTAGTAAGTGCAATCCTGAGAGCAGTGCAAAAGTTGGGGTAGATCTCCGATAGATCCTTTTCATGAATAAAAGTGATGAGCTCAAGGAGGGTCATGGTTTTTGATGGCAGGGGAGGGAGGTTCTTGATTTCCTGCACAAGCTCTCTACTGTCCAAATCAGAGTGTCCTTCACAGTGCAGTGTGGTGCCTAGTGTATTGCATTGCGCTGCCAGCTCCTCATCTGCAAGACTAGGCTAGCAAGACGGCTAACAAACCTAAAGTTATAACACTAATCATCATTAGAACTTCATTGACATGATACAGTAATCATACAGAGAGAATGTTGTTGCATACCTT
>QMIH01003060.1:35804-46471 GCA_003987875.1 Clarias batrachus
GATCACAGCCGAGAAAGCCGCCCAACCGACAGACGTCTCAGAGAGACTCCTGCCTGAGGCTGCGCCCAGAGAGAGCTGGGAGGGGCCAGGTCGGCTATCGTCAGCGGGAGAGGGAGTGTGCAGGAGCGCTGCCTCTGCATGCTCCATTCTGCCATTCCGCCCACCGCCACCTTTCGCCAGCTGCATGTCCGTCTATTTCCTTCTCGGTGATTGGGTCCTATATTTCGTCTTTGCAGCATTTCGCAGCCAAGGATCCTCATATTAAATGCAGATGGAAGTAATGAAAAAAAGTGATATTTTAAGGAAAACAGTCATGATTAAAYACAATTGAATGATATATCACTGTCACAGCATGCGCCTGAGATGGACATGCATCTCAATCTGTTGTCAATTCTCGTTCTTTCCGTAGGTTCCCTACTTAGGCAGCACCCCCTTCTGCAGGTGCGTGAAGGGGTGAGGCTGCCAGGTCGGGCTCGCTGGCGATAATTAATGTTAATAGATCTCTGGYTTTCTCTGCATTATAAAAGCAAGGTATGAAGTTTAGTCTGARATCCGGGACGAAAGAGTTGTGTGGTGGAGCTATGGAGAACTGCATGTGAGCGGGGTGATGTTACAGGTCCTAAAAACATTAAAGGCAAGATTGGAATGCTGCCCTTTGATCGCTGCAATGAGGACAGCATGATAAGAACTGCTCTAGCTCCCAAGGCACCTTTACTCCTGCTGAGAGCCACCTTCACGTCCCCACCACCAAGAAGGAAAAGGCGGCTGTGTTAAGGCCCCTGATTCCAGCCAGGAAAGCCACCCAGCTGATGGRAATCATACTGTAAGGGACTCCCGCCCAGAGAGAGCTGTGAGGGGCTGGTCTTGGCCCGTGTCAGTAGGAGAGGTTATCTTCAGGAGCATGCAGGAATGCTACCTCCGCATGCTCCAAATGGCTACTCTGACCGCTGGCACATTTCGCCAGCTGTGTGCCMGCATGCCAGCTGGGCACTGCCTTCAGACCCACATGTGCACACCTTTCCTCCTTTCCTCCCCTTTCTTTCCACTCTCCCTCCTTAAACCATTTTCTTTCCCCATTATTTTCTAAATAAAATCAACGTTTTCCGTGTAAGACCTTGCCTCGTATCCATGTGTCAATTCACTCACTCATCATCTATACCACTTAATCCTGTATTCAGGGTCACGGAGGGCCTGGAGCCTATCCCAAGGGACTTAGGGCACAAGGCAGGGTACACCCTGTGCAGGGTGCTAAACTTGAAAAATTAACCGGACTGGTAGAGACGGCAAAGACTTTAGAGGCGATTTTAAATCAGGAGACGTCAGGAGAGGTTGGTAGGTAATTCTGCTCAGCGGATTGGAGGCCTAAGCCGTAATCAGTAAAATTAAAGCAAATAAAGCCTGCATAGGCAGTGATGGATATGTTGCTTAATTAATTTCAGACATTTATCAGTTCATAATACTCAATTATCCATGTTATCTTATATAGCTGGTATTAATAATAAATTAGTATCCCTGACCTATTCATCAGCTTTTATTATTATTATTATTATTATTATTATTATTATTATTATTATTATTATTATTATTATTATTATTATTATTATTTTCAGATTGAAATGACCATTATCATATAGGAAAGCTTTAGTGCAGACAAGTTGACTTTAGATTGCAATTAAAATAAACAATGAGGTGTTTGTGTAGGCATGTGAGTGTTAAAGTAAACCACATTTTCCATTCTATCACAACATCTTTGTCATTGAATCTCTGTGCAAAATACTAATATAGAAATATGTGGGGTAGGTGTAGGCAGATCAGAATACCACGTGCCTAAGTTGTTTTAAACAACCAATCACACCGTACGCTGGAGCTCGCTCAGTACAGACAGCTTCTAGTATAAATTCAATCCGTGCTTCAACAGCATTCATATTTTGTTGATAAATAAGTTGCACACACTGTAAGATTTCTGACAAATACAAAAATGACTAAATTATGGATTTTAATTTTGATCTTCAGCACCATGTGTAAGTAATATGAGTAATTATTCCAATTTATTTTGATACATTAAAAAAAATTCAAACCACTTTGTATAGAGTAGTAGTAACTCAAATATAGATCTTTTCTTGTGATTTATTAGGTTTCATTGTTTAATACCATCTTAAAAAAAACATTTATTTGATAAAATTGATATTTTCTAGATACAGTCCAACCTGGTAGACGCTGGGTTGCTGCACAATCCCTCACAGAGTCACCAGTTTATCAGCCTGATAAAGAGCTCGGTGTGAATATCGGAGACTCGGCTACTCTGCGGTGTTATATTTTTGAAAATAAAATCGGGATAACTGCCTGGTTTAAACAACTAACCAGAAAAAAACCTCAGATTATGGTCACAATATATAAAAGTGCTGGAGAAACATTTCATAATGGATTCCAGAATTCTAATTTTCTAATAGAAAGATCTTCAAACTGCTTCAATATGACGATTTTAAAAACTAATCAATCTGATGAAGCCATGTACTACTGTGTCCTGACGAGACCCAACCCTGTGTTTGGAGATGGGACCTATTTAAAAATTAAAGGTAGGATTTTGAGTTAAATGGATGAAGCTACTGGTTTAATATAGTGATATTTGTTCTTTTAATTAGAATCTTTGACGTAAACAAATAAAAGTGAAGTAGTAAAATGCTTACTGTTTTCTTCAACAACACTGAAATACAGACTTAGTGTATYAGTGACTCTTGCTAAATACATGTAATTTTTGCATCAGAAACATCGACACCAGCTCTGTTTGATAATTCAGTGGTTTGTGAAGCAACAATGCCTGGCAACATTACTGACATGAACACACAAGAGAAAATGGGTGAGGTATAATCCATAAATAGGTCAGTTAATTAATTTGATTCTAAAAGAAAACATCAAAATTTTTTTTTACTATTGTAAATGTTCTATGGTTTCTGAAATGACTTGATCTCTGTGCTTAACAGTGCTCGGTTTGGGAACGGCTTTGGGCTTGTGTGTACTTCTCATTCTTTGTCTCACTTTTTTAATACTGTTGAGAAGAAAATGTGATAACAGTAAGTGATTTTAATCAAGTTCATTAAAAATGTATAAAATAATTTAATATTAGTTCTATTAAATGGATTAATAAATGTGTTTCTTTATTAACAGCAAATTCTCTTACAGAAGAGTCTCCAGGAACAAGACAGGTAGGTGTGCAGTAAACTTTTATATTACTGTATTAGTTACTCATGCATGACTATAACCAAAAAGTTTGCTACTTACGTATATATCTGAAATGTTTGCCACATTTATATGCTGCGTATTATAATATTCCAGACATAATTTAAATCAGTTTGCTAAGAGTTGCACAATTCCAAATCTTTATTATAATCTTTATACTGTATAAAGCTGCTCTTGTTCTGCGTAGTTAATTGGTAAGGTGCAGTTACTTGTATTGTATGGTAATTAAATTTGAATTCTTCTGTTTTTGCATATATAATAATAATAATAATAATTATTATTATTATTATTATTATTATTATTATTATTATTATTATTATTATTATTATTTATAACAATTTATTTTCTTTCAGGAGTCTGACACTGAAACACCTAATTATGCAGCTTTGAAATTCACCAAATCCAAAGCTGAAAAAAGAAAAACTGGCCCATCAGATGAATACTCCTTGTGTGTGTACTCTGATGTGAAAAACACTGTAAGATGTAACATAAATGATTTATAACACATCAAAATCTTACACTGCAAAAACTTTAACTCTTTTAGTAAGTCAAAATATATTTACAATATTCATATTTATTTTGTGTTTTTCATAATTAAATAAAAATAAGCAACAAAAAATGGAAGTCTGGAATTAATATTAGATTTTTAAACAATATAAGAACAATAAGAATATTTAAAAATATGTCGTTTTTTTTCAGCATGTCTAATCCTTTATGGTATCAGGGAAGAACCAGGATTCCCTTGACCCACCAAGAGTTCTATCCTTATATTTGATTTACAATTAACTTGTAAAAAAGCTGCATGACTTCAGATTTTGTGGCCTCCTTTTGTATGACTGACTTTAGTTGAAGACAATAATAATGAACTTAAATGTTATGAGTTACAGTATGAGTTACACTGAATCTTTATTTTTATGATTGGTGTTGTTTTTCAAAAAGGTTATGGGTTGACCTTAAAACAAACATAAGTTGTGCGCACTGGGATATTCACATTGACTGGAGGCCAKAGCTTATTTAAACCCCCACCTCTGTGCTTGTGTTTACAGCTCTATTGAAAGGACATGTATAATTATGCCTATAAATTGATTATTTTAGATGGCCAGATAGTGGTCGTAGGCTTTCCAATGTAAGTGAGAAACGAATACACCAGGGGGTTATTACATCACGAGTAAAAATACAATTGCCGCTGATGTCTTTATCCTAATTCATAATTTGTAGGAAAACTGCTGAAGTTAAATTAATCTTAAGAGGAAACAGATTCAAAAAAGGAAACTACATTATCAGGGTGACACTTAAACTGAAATGCTTATGGTTGCATGTTAAAAGGAAACCAAAAACACAATAGAGAAATGATAAAAATGAAAAAAAGAAAAGAAGAAAAGACAGAAGTAGTTTTTGTTGAAAGCAGAAAGAGAACCCCTTGTCAGAAAGACAACACTCCATTTTATTGAAACAGGAAAAGTCTTTATGGAGGTCTGCACAAGCACCTTTGCATAATCTACCCTCCGTTGCTCTTCCACAGTCTTCCACATCTGAATTCACTAAACTTTTCAAATTTTTTCGATCAATCGACGTTTAATTATATAGCACTTTACAGCCTAAGTTGAACCAAAGTGCTTCACATCATTAAAAAAATTACAATAAAGTTGCAACAAAATATCAATAAAAAAACAATACAAAATAAAACATAAAAAAAAAAAAAGATAAAATATTATTTAACACCCCCACATCTCCATGTCACCACACATAACATAATAGTAAGATTATAATTCACATCAATAACCTTTATACAATAAAGTCCAGTGCTTGGCTTATGTGTGTGCTAACTGGAATATGAGCATCATTATTGCCTTTAAGTTTCTTTTATCTAACTGTCCAGTGATGGAGACTTAAGTATAATCTGGTCTTCTAAAGCAATCACTTTAGTCTATCATAGAACATCCACAGCCATCTTTAGGGTGTCTTTGTGATATCATCTGCAATAAACTAGTGGTTATGTGTAGGTAATTCATATTATACCATCTTAAGCAGCAACAATGATTGATTTACAGGTAAGTGGGACTCCAAGCCAGACTTAACACATGAAAAGCTATAAACAAAAGGCTTAAATAAACAACCATATTATGAGCCTAGACGTAAAGAATAAGACTGTATTTGAGTCCTGAACGCTAATTGGAAGTCTAATTAGGGGGGTTTTGACTTCCATTTTTTTTAAACATAGAGAACGTCTAATTTCAGCAATCAGGGGGAAAAAAGAAAGCTAAATTGGCAACATTATAGACACTTCAGGAGTGTTCTAATAATAACCAGCGTGGTTATCCTGCCTGCTCGCACTACTTCCGCGTTTGGGTTTACCATCCATGCTACAGGGCTAACTGCTAGTGTTCTGGTTCATCTCTGTTTAGTTCGTGACAGAATGACTGAGCCATCAGCAGTGAACCCAGCGGAGTTTGCTCACCTCTGCGATGTGGTTGACCAGCACGCCAAGTTGATCGATCAGCTCCGTGGTGAAGTCGTGTCTCTCCGCAAGGAGCTCCAAGACGTCGCAGTCTTGTGGCGTGAGGTAGTGGAGCTGCAACAGGAGAATGCGACCCTCCTTGGGGTGGCTGCACGGCCACCCCACGGAGGGTCGCATTCGCCAACCCCCTCCCCATCTTCTGATGTTTTTCTGGCTTTACCAGATAAAAGGGATGGCACAGATGAGAAGTGCAGTGTTTTTCTAACCGCATTGGATCTCGTGTTTGAGTTCAATTCCACCAGGTACTCCACAGAAAGACTACGCATTGCTCTTCTCATCTCGTTGCTATCCGGGCAGGCAACTGAGTGGGCCATGGCAGTTCTTCGCTCATATTAGGACGTCGCCTACTCATACACGGAATTCACCTCAAAATTCACCTCAAAACTTCAAATTCAACTCAAACTCACCTTCGAGCATCCTGCTGCTGAAGTGGAGACCGACTCCAAACTATATCACCTACGGCAGGGAGGGTCGTCCGTGAGCCGCTACACCGCGGAGTTTCGTACCCTTGCTGTGCAAACACACAGACTGGGGAGACTCCGCCCTCCGGACGACCTACTATGAGGGACTGGCTTCGCGTTTAAAGGACGAGCTCGCCGGACAAGAGCTCCCACCACCGCAGACCCAGTGAGAAATGAGAGTGGCTCACCGGGTTCCATCTCCCTCTCCACCACCTTGACCGATGATTCCCGTCTCACGGTAAAAGTACACCTCCAGTTTGACCACAAACGAGTTGGACTTAGCTTCATTGACTCTTCTTATGTCAAAAGACTGGGGGTAAAGACAGAAGCGTTATCCCAGCCCATAACTATTACATCAGTTGATGGTCGGCCCCTCTCCTCCAGTCCCATCACCCTCCGAACCCAGCCTATCACCCTCGTCATTAACCAGCATCAGGAACAGATCCAGTTTTACATCACCTCCATTCTGTCACCACCTATCATCCTGGGACACCCATGGCTACTGCGTCACGACCCACTCATCTCCTGGACCCAAAATCGGATCCTACAATGGGGACCAACCTGCAACAAACTATGCCTACGGGCCGAGGCTGGGACGTGCTCTAGGGAGACCGAGGTCCCCGATGTAGACACAGATAACATCCCACGAGACTACCGGGACCTGGCTGAAGTCTTCTGCAAGAAACGTGCCACCCATCTACCTCCACATCGCCCCTACGACCTAGCGATCGACCGTCAGCCAGGCTCCATCCCACCCCGCAGCCACCTCTATTCCCTATCCAAGAACGAGATGCAGGCAATGGAGGAGTATGTCTCCAGCGGACTTCGCCATGGTATCGTCCGGCCCTCCTTCTCACCTGCTGCCGCGGGGTTCTTTTTTGTGAAGAAATGCGATGGTAGTCTTCGTCCCTGTGTCGATTACCGGGGACTCAACAACACCACCACCATGGTGAACAACACCATCAAGAACCGACACCCGCCTCTTACCAACTCTGCCCTGGACGCCCTCTCTGGTGCCACCATTTTCACTAAGTTGGACCTCCGGAGCGCCTACAACTTGATGCGCATCATAGAGAGTGATGAGTGGAAGACGGCCTTCATCACCCCTACCAGACACTATGAAAGCCTGGTCATCTCCTTTGGTCTCTGCAATGCACCCACGGTATTCCAACAATTTATCAACAAAGTTCTCAGAGACATGTTAGGCCGCTGGATGTTCGTCTACCTGGACGACATCCTCATTTACTCCCGAACCATCAACGAACAAATCCAGCATGTCAGGGCGGTCCTAAAGAGACTCCTCGCCCACCAACTGTACTGTAAGTTGGAAAAGTGCGCTTTTCAGGAGCGCTCCACCATGTTCCTGGGTTTTGTCATCTCGTCCCAGGGTGTGGCCATGGACCCGCAGAAACTGGAAGTTGTGAGTCATTGGCCACTACCCAAGACTCTCAAACAACTCCAGCGATTTCTCAGGTTTGCTAACTTCTACCGTCGCTTTATCCGGGACTACAGTACAGTTGCAGCCCCATTACCCGCTCTGACTCGCCCCTCATCTCACCCCTTCCATCTCACATTCACCGCCATCTCAGCCTTCCACGAACTCTGTCGCCGCTTCACCACTGCCCCCATCCTTCTCCACCTGGATGCTGACAAACCATTCGTTGTGGAGGTGGACGCTTCGGATGTGGGCGCCGGAGCTGTTCTATCCCAGCAAGGTCCAGACCAAAAACTGCGCCCTTGCAGTTTTTTCTCCAAGAAATTTGACTCCACTCAGCAGCGATACGGAGTAGGGGACCGCGAGCTGCTGGCCATAAAGTGGGCATTGGAGGAATGGCAACACTGGCCAGAGAGCCGTTCATCGTCTGGACCGACCATCAGAACCTCATTACTATCCGCACATTGAAACAACTCAGCCCCAGACAGACGCAGTGGGCATTGTTTTTCGAAAATTATAACTTCCACCTGTCATACCCCGTGCCTGTCCTACCACCCACCAAGATCCTTGCACCAATTAACTGGGATTTGGAAACGAGGGTTCGCCAGGCACAGACTGCGRAGACCGAACCAGCAGGTGTGCCGCCTGGTCGTCTCTATGTACCCGACTCCATTAAGACTGATGTCCTCCAATGGGGACACTCCTCCCCAATTTCTGGACACCCCGGAAGGCGACGCACGCTTCTCTTCATTCAACGCGCCTTCTGGTGGCCAAATATGAGGAGGGACATGGACGAGTTCGTCCAGGCATGCCCAGTGCATGCCAGATCCAAGGACAGCAACCAGCCATCACCAGGGGAACTTCAGCCACTCCCAGTTCCCCGCCGGCCCTGGACACACATTGCTGTTGATTTCATCATAGGCCTGCCGGTTTCCGAAGGAAAGGACACCATCCTCACCATTGTCGACTGGTTCTCCAAAGCCATACACCTGGTGGCCTTTATAAATCAATAAATATTTTATAAGTAAAACACAGTTAGATTAACTGGAGCTTGTTTATGAACATACTAGAATACCTAGACATGAATGAATTACAATATTTAAACACAGAAGTAATCAAAGCAAAAACTTTTTCTGCATCAGGTAGTGACATTATATTTTGAGTCTCAGCTGACATAAGGCCACCATAGCAATATTATCATTCATAATATGTGTTTTACTGCTGCACATGAGGCTACTGAAAAACCATCCAGGATTATGAATCAGAAAACTTGTTTAAAATATTCTCATTGTCAGGGAAAACCCCTGGAGGACTCTTTGCCCCCATTGCCTCTGTTTTTGTGTATGAACATTTATCATATGATCAATTTGGATATGATATTGTAGCGTGTACTGGAGCGGGAGGAGTGAGATCCTGCAGAGTACTCTGGAGAGAGACTGGAAAGGTTCCTGCTCGCGATATGATACATGCCCTTTAGGACATAGCATGACGGTGTTCTAGGTAACATGGCTCCCCGCAATGACCATAAGAAACGAACCAGGGGGTCCATGTGCGGTGATGTCCAGGGTGAGGGGAACCCCAGGGTGGGTCTCGATGCAGGCTGGAGGACAGCGACTATTGGCAATGGCTGTGTGCTATCCAACAATGAGCAGAGGAGTTTGCCACACCGGTGAACATACTGTATGCTACACTGCATGAGCTTGGGAGTGTAGGAAGCAGGAAGAGGATGCAGCACTTGAGGAGCAGCTTGTTCAACTGGAGAAGGAGGCGCATGGGCAAACCTTCAATACCCAGTCTCAGCAAAAGATGTGCCCTGTCTTCAGAGCCAAGCACTGTTAGCCATGTTAACCCTGTTAGCACAGTTAGTGTTGTGTGCTATATTTTCCCTGAAGAAACTGTTGACTCTGTTTGCGCCATTAGCGTGGTTTGTGCTGTTAAACCTGTACAGGACCCTGTTAGCTCTGTTAGCTCTCTTGTAGGTCCTGTCAGTTCTGATAGCCATGAGTGCTCAGTGACTGTTGACTTTCTTACTAGAGTTAAGAAAACTGTGCTTGTTCCAGATAACCTGGAGAAACATGAGAGGCTTTCCTGAGGGCCCCCTGAGCCACAACCTGCATTGCCTGAACCTAAATACATAAGACATCATCTCTGCCCTGCCTGAGGACATCATACTCGCTCTGCCACCCTGATTCGAGGACCCTGTGTTCACTCCGCTACCTGTTTTCGTTCTCTCACACAAGGCAGAGGACTCCTTGCTGCCTTCATAACCTGGGCACAAGGACTTTGTGTGTGCTCTGTGGTCCAAGAATATTGAGCCATGGCTCCATTTCTATGCCAAACCCTCACCCCTTCTCTGTGTCAGAAAGTGTGACAAAGTGTGACTCCTGAGTAGTGTCTTTTGGGGGGTTATGTCAGGGAAACACTTGGAGGGCATTTTTATTTTATTTTTATTTTTTAGAGTTTTTGTATATGAACATTGTCAGGGATTTAATTTCCTAGAATGGACCCCGTCACATGGTCTAATTGTCATCACCTGTAGCATGTTCAACCATGGGTGTATACAGAGGCCTTGGATTAGTGTTTGACTTATCTTGCATCTGTTGTTAGTTATCGTAGTTGTTGCATCTCATATAATCTATTAGGGTTTCAGTTTGTTTATTTTTTTGTTTATTTTTCAATTTGGAAAAAATGTGTGTGGCTACTGTCAATTATAGTTAAAACCAACTAATATAATATAATATAATATAATAGAATATAATATAATAGAATAGAATAGAATAGAATAGAATAGAATAACAGAAAATATATACAGTATAGAGAGTTCTCATCAGTGCAGCAGAGATTAGTTTTAAGATTTCAGTCTCCTGAAAGTTAAACTGAGGAAATAATTGCTGAGGAAAACTGCCCTTTGCACATTAATATCCTTATTGGTTGATTCCGACACACACACACACACACACACACACACACACACACACACACACACACACACACACACACACACACACACACACAC